>PVLD010004475.1:0-30738 GCA_004027595.1 Dinomys branickii
AAAAAAAAAAAAAAAAAAGGAAAACACAAGAACCAAAAATCCAAAGACAAGAAAGAAAACAGGCATACATCTACAACAGCAACAACATCAACAACAACAACAACAGAAGAAAACACCGCTTGTTGCTGCTTTACATATTGATTTAGAAAATATTTGGAAGTAATTTGCTCTCTGAGAGGGGAGAACAGACCATGAATTATGCACTAAAGCAAAATCCACAGGGATTAAAGACATATATATGAAAAGCCCTGAATACTATGTTTATCACCTTTGGAGTAGGGAAACTATTCCCTATAATAAACTCAAAAATACATAGCAATTCTACTTGTGTGTATACTGAAGAAATATATACCAGGAAATTTAAAGTGTCTTAACTTGTAGTAGCTAGATATTATAAGTAACTTAAGTGCCCATCAAGAGCAAAATGGAAAATTCTTATGATGGAATACTATACACACAGGTATAAAAATGCAACAGATAAGATCACACGTATTTTTTTTTTTTTTTTTTGGTGGTACTGGGGATCAAACTCAGGACCCTGTGCTTGCTAGGCAAGGATCACACGTATTAAAAGAAAAATCTAAAACATGTTGAAAAATCAAACTGGAAAATGATGCATATGGTATGACTTTTTTACAAATTTGAATTCACTCTTCCTTCATGAATTCCATACTTTATATGGGTAAAGGATACAAATGTGTGTGTAAATGAGTCCAAACTCTTGCTAATGGTGGCCTCGTACCCACAGAAGTCATGTTAAAATGGATTAATTCCCAATCAAATACTAAACTTTATAAAAACTATTTCTAAATTTTTATCAACAGTAAATGGACTTTCACTCTACGTAATATGACATTATCTATTAAAATTAAAACCGACAAAATTCAAAGCATGTAGTCAAGAGACACTGTTAAATAAGTACATCAGAAATAATTTACCAAAAAAATTTCCAAACACGAATATCTTCTTGGCGTGTTCCAAATATAAAAGCACTTGTAAAAAAAAAAATACTAAAATTGAACATTTATACGTATTTGCTTACTACACATCAGACGCTGTGCCAAATATTTCGCAAACGTCAAGTCCCGTATATTTAAGGCGCTTCCAGAGTACGAACTAACTAGCTTGCACCTCTGGGGAGTGACCGCCCGGCAGGAAGTCGCTCCCCAGAGCACCTGAGGTCAGTGGGTGCGCTCATAGCGCCCTTGTTCCGAGTTGGAGAAACACTCCCCTCGCGCGTTTACGCAGCTCCTCTAGAGCGTTCCCAGAAGTCCTACTAGGGCTCTACGCCTTAAAATTTGCGGATAAGCTGGGCTAGCTGTCCCGAGGGCGACGCCACCCTAGTTGCTGACAGGACCTCGGACGAATACTGTAGGGGTAGGCAAACAGTAGTTGCCAACTCCTGAGCTTCAGGTCTCAGGACCACCCCTTCGAAGGGCGCGGCCGGCCCCGGCACTTACTGCGCTCGCGCACACAGCGGTCCGGGAGACCGGATAGCAACTCGCCCCGTGGCTCAGCGCCAGCCAATCAGCGCGGCTGAGGGCGGAGCTTTTCGGGGCGCCTGGGCGGTGGCGAGCGACTTCCGGCAATATTGCTTATGCGACGCCGTCGGTGTACACTCAGGTCGTCGTGCGTCAGGTGGGGATTACAGGTGAGGAGAGGGCCCCTGCGGCTCCAGGAGAGGAGGGGGTCCACGGTCGCGCCGGGTGGCGAGTTGGGCCACTCCGGATGGGAATGGGGCGTCGGGCCCGTAGGAGGGGAGGGGGCTCCTGGAGGGGAGGTTTCAAGAGGCCATCCTTCGCAGAGCCTGAGTCCCCGACTCCCACTCTGCCGCATCTGTGCACCTGGCCTTCTCCTCGCCCAACCTCCTGTGCTTCGATGGGCCCTCCGCGGGCCTTGGCTTGTCTGCCTCCCCCACGAATCTCGCCATCCAGATATCTGCAGCGAGGCCCAGGTTTCTTTCGGGCTCTGCCTGGGAAGTCTGCCACGGCGCGACCCCACTCCAGGTCATCAAGTGCTTGCCTGCCGCTTGTCTGGCGTCTTCCCTGCTATTTTTCTTGCAGATGACTTATGAGGATTTTGCATCTTCCCCTCCTAGTGAGTGCATTTTGACCTTTCCAGTTCAATTCCATCTCCACCCCTGGACCTGTGCAGACCCATTGTGAGCTCAACTGGGGAATCTAGAGAACCATCTTTTCCCTAAAGCGCTCTTGCCAGCGTCAAATCCTTATCATACAACCCTTCTGAGAAAAAACATGTTTTTTCATACTCTTTCCTGATACATTTCTCCCTCCCTGTGAAGTACCTGTAATTATCTCTCAAGCCTTCTTGGTGTAAATCCCATTTCTAATGTTCACCTCGCAGTTTGCAGCTTTTTGATGTCCTTTCTGGATCATATGTGTCCACACTTATAAACCCTAAGTTGTTTGACTTTAAGGGTTTAGAAATACTGTAAGACAAAAAGAGCAATAAAGAAAAATCAAATGCTTACCAGATTGAAGAACAATCATTGTTTCTTATTCCAGAGCAATACAAATTATTTTCTCAGAATTCATAATGAAAAGTAAAGAAGGGGAAATAAATTCCTTTACCAACGTTTTTCTCTGAATTTGAAGCTGCCTTGCTATTTTCATCACAACATATTTCTTTTTATACGGTACGTAGCTCTTGCTTGATAGGCGCAGCATTTATTTTTTTATTTTTTGTCTTTTTGAGACAAGGATTCACTATGCAGTTCAGGCTGGCCTTTAACTCACTTTGTAACCCAGACTGGCCTCGAACTCTTATGGATCCTCCTGCCGCAGCGACTAGAGTGCTGGGATTCGATGTGCCCCACCACACCCTGCTGCATTTATTGTTTTTGAAGATCAATTTAATAACTGCTGTAAGGGGTCAAGGGTACAGCTCAGCAGCACGGCACCTGCTTGGCAAGCCCTAGGTTCTGAGTTTGATTGCCAGTTCAAAAAAGAAGCAAACCAAAAATAAATAAATAATAGTAATAATAATAATAACTGCTGTTAAGTATTGGCTAATCCATTTCTTTTTCATCCAGAAACAAGTAGCAATACACATGTAGCCTTTTAAAATGTATTAGAGTTTTGATTTCTGTCTTAGGGCTTTTATGGTTAGATTCATCATTACTTTAGAGATCCTATTGGTAACATACAAGGTTATGGTTTTCCCTTTTGAGAGTGAAGGGAGAGGGAAAGGATAGGGACTAAAAGAGGAATTAGAGTGTATTATGTCCATCTGCCAACCCTGCACAAAGAATGAATATTATTTACTACAAATATGTACTAATTAAAATTTAAAAATAAAATCATACATATTAAAGGAAAAAACCTTGAAAGGCCCTTTAAATTGCAACTTTACTTTTTTAAAAATTGAACCTGGTCTCACACATGCTAGGCCAGCGCTTTATCACTAAATTACATCCTCAGCCCTATTATTGTCTTTACATAAATGTGCTTCTAGAGTCTGTCCCTTAGTTCATGATTATACAGATTATACTGTAAAATATAACTCTCATTCAAAAACAAACTATAACAAATCTGTGAAATACACCTACAGAGGAACAGAAACATCTGGGACATGGGCTTATTCTATTTCCATGATCTATTCTTCACATTGCACTCCTGCCAATCCTTAAAAAGAAAATCAAATACTTAACCAAAAAATTCATACTGAACTATATTCATTTTCCGCCAAGTTGTTAAAGTCAAAATGAATTACAGTATGGGTAGAGTTGCAAAAATAAATTGGTTATATTCTTAGAAATGCCATATTGGCTCTTTGTTTTGCATAATGTTATTAAGATTGATTTTTGAAGCCAAGAGATAAGTGTACTAAATGGGAAGTGGGCCTTGTGTCTGTAAATTGACCACAATATTTGTGTGTCATCAAGGCTTATGTATCTATCTATTTTTGGTACCAGGAATCCAACTCACTTGCCAGGCAGGTGCTGTGCCACTAAGCTATATCCCTGGCCCTGTCATCAAGGTTTAAAATAATTTGTTAGCCAAGGATGCAGTTTGGAAAGGACATAAGTAGTAAGGGTGTGTTGTGTAAGGTATTTTATTCCCTATTCTCTTTTGATCTGTTGTACAGTTCCCATAAGGTGGTCGTTTTCTAAACAACACTAATGCATTGCTCAGAAACTTTTATTGAGAGAATAAAGTCCAAATATCTTTGATCTCAAAATCTTCCCTGATCTGTGTTTGGTCATCTTACCTACCAAGCTCTGCTGAGCCCCAAGAGTTCTCCATCTATGCCCGTCTGTTCTGCTTATTTTTCTCAAATTTGTCACATAAATTTTGGCCTTACACTTTTCACCCTTCCTAGCTTATCTTGACCCACTTGGTCCTGACCTGTTGGTGTTCCTTGGGGCCTGCTGCATACTCTGTGAGATAATTTTCATTCCTTTGATTACTGTGAATGCTGGTGTTTTTCCTATATTACTCCTAGCCTCTGTTTTCTAAGCCCTGGGGTCTATGCCTTCATTCATTCGTTCTGTAAATAGATTGGTTACTGGCTTTGTTCAAGGTAACTGAGATACAGAGCTGGACAAGATGTTGTATTCTCTTGGAGGAGAACAAAGGGTAGAAACAAATGATTCCAGATGGCCCTTGTTGTGATGCAGATACTAGATAACAGCAGAGATTGATGGGTTGAGATCCAGGTAGCAGAACAGAGCATTTGCCCAGGGTGCTCAGGGAAGGCTTTGTGGGGAGTGGGTATTTGAATCTGCAGTTCTAGTCCTCCCTCCCAAATAACTGACCTTTAATTTGGTCTGAGCTGGAGCAATACTTTTGTAAATTTAAAGCTTTCCAGACTGATGTCAGTGAAGTTGAAAACCACTGACCAAGAAGAAGTGAAATACAATCAGTGGGAAGAGCTACTATGTGAGTTCTCATTCTTATCAAATTGTAAGTATATAATATTTATTGCATATTTTTTGTTTTTTCGTTACTGGAGATTGTGCTCAGCGTCTCATGTGTGCAAGGCAAACACTCTACTGCTGAGCTACATCCCTATCCCCTTCCTTTTTTTTCTTTTTTCTTTTATTTTATTTTTAACAGTGTATCTCTAAGTTTTCCAGGATGGCCTTGAACTTGAGACCTTGCTACCTCAGTCTCCCAAGTAGCTGGGATTATAGGGACATGTCACTATGCCCATTTGTTGCATCATATTTATAAGTCATAATTTTCATAACTGGATTTTAGTATATCAAACTTAATAGCACATCAAAATGGAAATCAGCATCTCCCATCCCTCTCCCCTTGCACAAGCCTACTATACCTTCTGCAGTAGGAATCTAGAGTCCTCTATGACTTCTTTCCTACAAGGCCCATCCCAGAGTGCTGTCTGCTCTACCTGCCAGTGTTGATTTAGCCCCTCACTCTCTCTGAAGACCACTTTGTAATCTCTAGTTCCTCTCCCCAGCCCTTTGTTCCCCGTAGTGCAAACCTGAGTTCTTGTAAAGCTAAAGTGTAATCAAATCACTTAACCTGTAAGTCTTTTGGTCTCCACATTGATCTCAGAATAGAGCCTGACTTCTCTGTCTTATCTGACCATCATGTCTTCTCACTTCTGGCCATGGCCACTTCCTTTTGATAAGCTCCACTTCAGGTAGTCTACTTATTGGTGGTAAATGTGAGTGCATTTCCAAGTATGTTTCCCAGGACTTGTGGCAGCGAGTGTATTCTTTGAAATGATTCTGTGACTCTTGCTTGCTCTTTAGGCAGAAGTATAAATGTCAGCTCTGCTAAGCTGTCCTGACACATGCAGTACTGAGCACACACCCCATTTTATCACTTTGGCATGACCAAAGTACTATGTCATCAGCACTGTCTTACCACCTGTTACTAGCCAAGATTAATGATGAGCAAGTATCAAAATGTTAAGTAGGAAATTATTTTAAATCAATGAACAAATGCTCTTAATGAAAGGAAAATTTTGTTACTTTTGCATGCATATATGTTATTGTAAATTACCTTTTTTGTAGGAGAACCATGCCATTTCTGGGTCAGGACTGGAGATCTCCTGGGTGGAGTTGGATTAAAACTGAAGATGGCTGGAAAAGATGTGATTCCTGTAGTCAGGAGCTTGAAAGAGAGAACAGCCAGTGTACCGTCACTCATGACCTGTAAGTCACAGCCAGCAGAACGTGCCAGCCTGATATTTATGGCTTACCTCTTTTTCATGTCCCTGCAGAGCTCCACAACTTACAGTTTTAGAATTGCCCACCAGAATGTGTGAAGTGAATTATTTTGCTAAAGGAGCATGGTGGATTGCCTAATTCTCATGGATGCTCTTTCTTACTATTTAAAACACATAATCCTCACAATAATCTGGGAGCTAGGAATTATGTTAAATCTCACAGTATAGCAGAGGAACCAGAGGAAATTAAAATACACAGTTTTGTCGACATATGTCAAGGACATAGTAATAGTGGCTTATGCAAGACAAAAGACCTAAAAGTGTAAGTCAATGTAGTGACATTGATTGGTGACATTATCAGAGGCTGAGTGATGTTCTGTCATGTTGCTCTGTTATCCTGAGAGTGCAGCTTTATCTGTAAGTTCTGAGGAGATGTGTCACCCACCATGTCTGCAATCTAAGTGGGGACATAGGTAAAACAACAGGACCTACAAATTACACACAAGTCTGCCTTCACTGCATTGGCTGGACCACTCGCCCGCAGGAGGCTGGTGTAGTGGTCTGTCTTGTGTATGGCCATGTGTCTAGATAAAAATCTAAGATTACACAAACACAGAAGCAAGGCAGATGGCAGTGGTACAGTTACCAGCAATCCATGCTCAGTGGTAACTGAGAGGTAATGGCTTAGGACAGTCTTGAGTCCTCATCTTCTGGATTGTCATGGGTGTAGTCATAGATTTTACTGAATGTTTTTATTTGACATTTGCAGTCTTAGGCACTGTATTTTTCTGACAGAGTTTAGCAACTTTAGATCAGAGACTAGTTTTTGCAGTATTGGAAGGAGAAATTAATTTTATATTTCAGTTATAGTAAAAATAACATAATATTTTTTTTTTTTTTTTGCTTTTTTTTGGTACTAGGAATTGAACTTACGACCTCATGCTTGCCAGGCAGGTGCTTATGCCGCTGAGCTATATCCCCATCAACATAATATTTATTGAGAATGTTGTGGCGCTTTTATTTTTTTGCCTTTTCTGACTTTTATTTAATATTGGTGGTGTAAAATTTGTTTGAGGTTGGTAATGCTGTTGGTATTGGGTAATTAATGTTACACAGTTTTAAATTTTCTAGATTATTGTCAGAATCTGTGGGGAGGGCTGTGGGCCACCCAAGACTGCAGTGGGTGTCCAATGCTTGCTTCCTTCTCAGGAGGACAAGTTGCTTAACTTTAAACCTAGAACTGATAAAATAAATAAAACCATATGTAATCACCATTTCTATTTTCTGTTACTGGAAATTAAACCTAGGACTAGGCAAGTACTCTGCCATTGAGTTGTATCTCCAGACTTGCAACTACCATGTTAAGTGGTTCACTAAAATAGTCCTATCTTGCTTCACATGTCTTTGAGAAACAGCACTTCTAGTTCTTTTATTTGGAGTGGCCTTTTAAAGTTAGAGCAATGACCATAGTGAAAAATAGTGTAGGTGACGGAGATTCCATGTTAATGTACTTTGTTGTAAACATGCATGAAAATAGACTTTGAAAAGTTGTTTAGGTTCACTTCATTTTAGAATTGGAAGTTCAGACAAAATATGAGAAATTATCTAGTTCATCCAGCTGCACATTCGTTCAACATCATAATACCACCAAAGCCAGTGATACTGCAGAAGATATTAAACCCTCTTCTGAATACTTAGTTCTTCATTGAAGAGGTATTACCCATTGGGACTTACAAAATGTCTTTCTGCAGAGCATAGCATGACCCACAGAGTTCACCTCATACCCTTCTAAGTAAGGCTTCTTACTCATAAGATTTGGATGGCAAGGGGGAGTATAAATCTTACTTATAAGATTTGTACAAGGGAAGAGAGAACAACAAGTCCAAATCAGTGGAAATGGTCAACACTTGCCAGGCACTGAGTGTATGCAGCTGGCAGAGGGTCAGGCAAAGCAAGAGGCCAACACACTGACTGGATGAACAGGAAGGAGAACTCCAAGGACAAAGAGTGCTGTACTTGTTATGTAGTCAGTACTGACCTTGAACCTGTGAGCCTTCTGCCTCAGCCTCCCAAGTGCTCGGATTTTAGCCATGCGCCACCCATAGTTCATGTTGGATGGCAGAGCTTGTCTTGAGGAGAGCTGTGAAGTCTTCTGTTAACTGTTTTGGCTCCCCGTCAGTGACCCTAACATCTGAAACCAGGAGTTTAGGCCTGCCAATCTTACAATCTCCTTAGCCCAGGTTTCCTGACAACTGTCTCATTGGCTGGCCTGATTTTCTCACTCTATGAAAGTCTTTTTCTTGTCTCTTTTTAGCAACTGCTAGTCCATGATCTGTTGTTTCAGAGGTATTCCTCTCAGTATCCTACTTCCATTCCAGTCTTTTATTTTAATATATGATGTACTGGTTTCCACCCTATATCGATCAGCGCATGAATAGTATCTTAGTCTTTTTCTTTCTTTTTTGGTACCAGAAATAGAACTCAGAACCTTGTGTTTGCCAGGTAAGTGCTGTGCCACTTAGCTATATCTCTGGCCTTAGTCTCTTTCTCGCTGCTGGGACAAAATACCTGACATAAGTTAAAGGAGGAAAGTTCACAGTTTGTAGATATTTCAGTCCATAGTTGGCTGGCTGCAAGGCAAGCTGGCATGGCAGAGAGGAATAGTAGAGGAAAAACAGTCCATGGCAGGGCAAGTAGGAGGCAGTGAGCCTGCCTTCATTTCCCTTTATATTCCATCTGACTAAAAGCCTATTGGCTCGTGCCATTCATACCCAGGGCTCTCTTCAATAGCCCCATTACCCACAACCATGCTAAGCCAATAGTGGACTAATCTAGTTATTGCACTCATAATCCAGTATCATACACCCACGATCCAGCCACTTCCAGAAAGCCCCACCTGTGTGTGCAGGAGGCTTTGGTGGGAGTGGGGGCATGTAACTGTAAGCCACGAGAACTAACAGATTGCACCATCACATGCTGGGGGCCCATTGACTTGCTTATTGTACACCCTGTTAACACAGATGCTCATTAGTTCACTCAGTAGACAGATAACTTGGATACTTGTCCATTTTCTGAGCTCTGTAGACTAAGTACTACTACCCTCTTCATGGGCATTGCCTCCTGCTCTTCCACTTTCTCTGGACTTATGCTCCCTACACACTTCACCAGGAAGTCTGATGCCATCAGGCTCATTCTTAGAATTCAATGGATTTAAATTTTTTTCCTTTGTTAACTATATAGGACCTTCATTAATTTTTCCCAGATACATGGAATGTTCTTCCCTCACCATGACTGGTCAGTGTGTTGCCCTCTGCTCTAAGACCTACCTAAGATAGAGCCAGTGGGTCTTCCCTGTGAGAATGCAAGGAAGGGAGCTGAATTCTCTGCTCATGGGCCAGAAACAGATGGGTCTTAGTCCTACCCCAGCCTGACTGGGTAAAGTATCTGCAGGAGCCATATCTAGACATGTCTCCAGTTTCAGTGTTCTACATGATTCTATGCCTGTTCATTCTACAGCATTTATTAAGCTTTCACGCTGTGCTATCAGTGCCAGGATATGGACATAGAACAAACAAGAACCTTTGTCTGATGGAGCTTGTGTTCTGGAGGGGGAGGTAGGCAGGGACAAAGTGAGTTCTCTGTGGAATTTGTTCTGTTATTCTGGGAAACAAAAATGGGTAAAGAATGTGAAGATCTGGAGTGTGGCTTCCCCTGAAGGCATCTGTGGAACAAAAAGACACAGCTGAATGGACAGAGGGACAACTGAAGGCAGGGTACAGAGGCCCTAAGGCAGGAGTATGACTGCCACATTCAAGGACAACAAGGATGTTTTTAATTGTGGGTCGGGAATCTGTTGCCATGGAAAGGACCAGGCTTTCTCAGGGTGAGGTAAAAGACAAGTTTTGAGCAGAGCAGGGATGAGTTGTGTTGAAAATGTTACCAAGAGGCAAGACAACATGGGTTAGTTTTGAGAGGCTATTGGAGTGCCCCACATGAGAAACAGTCATAGCTTGGAGAAAATGGAGGTGGTGGGATAGTGAGGGGTTCAAGCCTGGTGATAGGGATGTTTAGGATTCGCTGGCAGACCGGATACAGGTAATGTAGCCCAAGAGCAGTGGAGCAGGATAGTGTTTGACCTGTGCCACTGGAAGGGTGGAGTCCTATGAACTATAGTAACATCTAGGTCCGTATTCTTGCACACAAGGTCCACAGGTGTCTGTGCTGGGAGCAGAATTACCAAGTCACAAGTGATGCCTCTCTATCCCTTTATATTGACCTGGTGTATTCCTAATACTACTATATGTTCATCCTTTTTCTCCACTTTCCATTTCTTGGAAATTGTGCATATCAATTCATATATATTTACCTCACTCTTTCTATTGATGGTATTTCATTATTTGGGTGTAACCTATTTACCTAAGCTTCCACTAATAGCATTTTGGATTTTTCTTTTTTGATGTTTGATACCAGGAATTGAACTCAAGGCCTCATGTTTACCAGGCAGGTACTGCATTGCTGAGCTATACCTCCAGCCCCCTTTTCATTATTTCTGACACCGTTGCATCAGTGATCTGTGTGTCTGCCTTATGTTTTAATTACAAAAATTTAATTTTGTTTTAAAGTTATTTGCAAAAATACGTACCTTTCGAAAAACAAGCACAGAATCCAAACACATATAAAGAACATTCTAATCATCATCCTCCACCAAACCATCCATTCCATTACTACACTGTTAAGGTTAAACCTACACTGTTGAAATAATTTTAATAGCAGGGTGTATTCCTTAACATTTTTATTCATGCTCATGGTGGAATTTTGTATCTAAAGTTCTAATCACTACATTACTTTCCAAAATCTTATACCAATTTATACTTTGAGTAGTAGCATAAAAAAATTCCCATTAACCTCCACTGCCTCCGAAATTCACTATACGTTAGAGCAGGTTCCGTGCTATATGAGGTGTGGTTGTAGGAGAGAGCAGAGTGGAGTGTATCCCTGTACCCAGTGGTGCCCTGTGGCTGTGGCTGTGGCTACAGCTGCACTGTGGAAGGGCTCATCTCATAAGCTTGTGACCTGGCATTTTCTTCTCTTCCTGGGTATAAAGTATGTTCTCCTGTGCATTTTCTTCCAGAAAAGGCCAGTTTCATCACAGTAGAAAACTTTTTTTAAACAGCTGAAAAGAGCAAAAGCCATTTCTCTGTGTCATCATTTTAAAGTAGTGTATGTAATTTTCAGCAGCTTTTATCATCACTGGCTGCTTCACCATGCCCACTTACATAAAGAACCCCAGTTCTTGCTTTAAAATTGTGAAACCACCCCTTACTGGCATGAAATGTTTCACTGTTATGGATTATCCTTTACAAGATCTGCATTTATAGCCCTAGCTTTTTCACAAATTATAGACTCTAGACTGTAACCCGCCATCTGCCTTTCATTTATCCACACTAATAATAGCCTTTCTACCTCATCTAACACTGTTGATCATGACTTACTAATTTAAGTAACACCTTTACCAACACTAGCTCTCTTACACAAATCTTTTCTCTGTAAGATTGTGGAGATGGTGGATTTCAACATGCTGCACATATTAACAAGATCCAATGCTACTCTCATATTTTTCCACAATTTCCTTCCTCCTGTAACTGTGATTGCTTTCTTTACCTTCCCTTTCTTCATTAGCTTCTTTCCTAGCCTTTCAGGGACTATCTTAATAGCAGTAATCATAGCAATTATATAAAGCACTTACCAAAATCACATCCACAAACATGCATCTGGGCTCCGGCTTTTACATACAGTTAGATACCCTTTTCTGGCATCATGAGTCTTTGTTTACAACCACACTGCAGCCAGCATTCAGGTCATAACTCAAGGCTTTGTTCATAAGTTAAACCTAAAATTTCGATTGTAACCTGTCTCAGTTACTTTTCTTTTGTTGCTGTGACAAAATGCCTGATGCCCAAAATTAAGGAAGGAAAGGTTTCTTTAGCTCACAGTTTGTGGAGGTTTCAGTGCATATTTGACTGGCTCCAAGGTGGGGTGGCACATGGCAGAGGGCAACAGTTAATGGCAGCAGAAGACCACAAAAGCAACTAGAGCAAAAAGGAAGGAGCAGGCAGCAGAGAGCAAGCCTTTTTCCCTCCCTTACATTATATGCAGGCTGCCTGCCCCAGGGCAGGTATAGCACACACTCATAGTCCCAGCATTGAACCATGAGTCTATCAAAAACTCTAGAAGCCCACCCTATGACTCCGTGATGCTTCGGGTTAACATCTAGACACCAACCATAACATAACCTAAGTTGTTTGTATGTTCGGCCAGTCTAACTCATGGGTCCACTGTACACAGATGTTTAGTTATTGTTGACAGTCTTGTCTTTGTCATTACTCTATTTATTTTTGTGTGTGCATTTTTGAGACAGGGTCTCACTATGCAGTTCAGGCTCACTTTGAGCTCACTTTGTAGTACAGGCTGGTCTTGAACTTGCAGTGATCCTCCTGCCTCAGCCTCCCAAGTGCTGGGATTATAGGCATGTGCCACCATGCCCAGCTTTGTCATTTAATTCATTTTAGTCTTTGACAGTTTGGTAGCAGGAAAACATAAATTTTATTTCTTTTTTGTTTTTTAAAAAAAATTATTTTGATTATTAGTAAGAGTCTTGAAGGATTCTTTTTAAAGAGATTATATTTATAGTCAGTTCCCATTTACAAAAAAAATTAGTTTATTTATAAAATACTACAATGGTTGCTATGTGTGTTTTGCATCCTAAAGGAGATCAGTATTCTAGTTAAGGTTTCCTAATGCTATTATCTATAATTTTAAATGCATTTTTTGGCTCTTTGTCTAAAAGTGTTTCTCTACTTTGTCACATTCATTCTAAGTGCCTGTTAATTGTGGGTTGGTGGGTAGCTTATGCTGCCACCCAGCTTTCAGATCTCCTTTCTTTGGCAGAGTTGTCTCTCTTTGAGCTCTATTCTGCCTCATTTCTACTCCCACATCCTTCTTCTTGGCTTCCACAGACAGACCTGAGACAGGTGGTCTGCACACCATCTCAGTGGTATAGCAGGTGCCAATACTGGACTTCTATTTGAGCTGCTAGTGAAGTGGATTCCCCTTCTGATATGTCGTGTGTTGTAATGAAGACTGAGGTGTTCCAAAGCACCCAGAGAAAATTAGCTGGAAGGCTAGATTCCTGTATCTTTTTTAACCCTAAACCCTGTGGGCTTAGGCTCTCCTCCTGTAAGTAGGTTCCCTTTTTGTATACACCAGTTTGCATTCAGTTTTTCTCACATCAGAGTATTCTAACTGATGTGTTCTAACCGATGTGTACATCTCAAAATGAGTTTAGATTATCTGCTGGACCTTCAAAATCTGAAGGTATGTATCCCTATTTCTGTGTTTTCTTATTGGTTCTCTGGATATCTTAAGAATATTTCTGGCATTGCACTTACCAGGTTTTGATTATTTAAATACAGTATTCCCACCAAATAAGGACCTTTCCTAACTCATTGTTGAGCTCTTGCACCCCTTCATTGCCTCTTGAGCCACTAGGAACTTGAAGTTTTTATCTGGATGAATTCAGAAGCTCATTCAGAGTTGTGGAGTCTGGGATAGATAAAGACTATTGTAGTTAGCTTGGTTTTGATTGTTGACTAATTTACTTTTCAAAAGTGGAGGCCTGTATTATTTTTGTGTTAAATTTTTGTTTATTTCATGCTATTCTTAGACATCATCAGCCAGGGTGGGCTGTTAGAGCACTCATCCCTTTTACAGTGCAGGTAGCTAAGGTTGTGCATAAATGTAGTTGAAAGCTGTATATTTTATATGAAATGCTTAATGTAAAATAAAATACATACTTGAGTTTAAAACTGTCATATCTTATTTGAGGGATGGCAATGGAAAGGCCTTAAAAATTTCTAGTGTCCCAAACAGCTCAGGTAGTGTATTCTTTGGACTACGCCTGTCAGGCACACAGGCTACCATCTATTCCCAGTGTGATAGCTGACCAGGTGTGAATACCAGACTGGTTCTCCTTGACCTCCTACTGAGTTTAGCACCCATCACTGGATTTGGCCTGTAACAGTCATGCTGTGATTTTAATGGCAGTTTCTATTGCTTTCCTTTTCTCTGGAATTCTTTTATAGGAAAGCACTCCCTTTGCCTCATGTATGTATTTATATCAAACCCAGTGGCTTGACTCATCAGAATCTTATGCCTGTCCAGCTCTGGAGGCCAGAAGTCCGAAGTCAGAGCCAACAGGGTTTGGTCCCTCCTGGAAGCTGAGGGATCTTTTGTCCTGAACCTCCTCTGACCTCTGTGCTTGTATATGCAGCCACTCTGATTTCTACCCCTGCTGTCCCTTGCCTCTCCCCATGCAGAGCAGCTCCCTCTTCTGGAGCCCTCCAGTACTTTGGTTTGAGACCATGGGAATCCAGGGTGGGCTCATTTCTAGGTCCTCCTATAAGTTACAATCTTTTTTAAAAATAGGATCACATTCAGAACTAAAGGGGCCATATTCAACTCACTGTAGTAACAAATGTAACTGGTTTTATTCCATTCCCAGAATTCTGACTTCAAGAAGTTTGGTAGACATATATTTTAGTTTCCCTGCCATGTCAAACCCTAGGAATGATAAAAAGATGTGTTTATCCTAAATGCTGTACTGCAGGTTGCATTTGGTTCCCCATATGTTGAATCCCCACCTTCCACTATTTGGAGATGGGGACTTTTTGGAGGTGGTTAAGTCTGTGAGTTGAAAGGGTGGGACCTGATCTGTTAGGACTGTGTCCTTACAGGAGAGCAAGGGACGGGTGAGTACGTAGAGGAAAGCCACCTGAGAACATGGGAAGAGGCCACCTTTGAAAGCCCAAGATGAGCTTTGAGAGGAGTCAGCCCTTGACACCTTGATCTGAAACTTATTGCCTCCAGTTCTATGAAGAAACAAATGTCTGCCAGGCTCTCCAGCCCATAACTGGAGGAAGAGAGAGCTCTCCCTGAGATGCGTGGGCAGTGAGGGGATCTGTGGCCTAGACTCAAGCAGAGGTGTCTAGAGCCCAGGTGCAAGGTGCATAGTACAGTGCTATGTCCACCTGCTTCCCTGGAGCAGGACTGAGTACAGTCAGGACATGTGAAACTAGCCTGTGTGGGATTCAGGAGCAGGGGGAGCAGGAAGTAGGAGGTATGGTGAGACTGGCTATAGCCAGTCTATTGCAGGAAGACTGTTGCAGGATGATCCGCCAGCCCACATCGGAGAGCAGAATGACCTGCTTAATTCCTTGTCTTTTGTAGACAGTTTTAAGAAATAGAGGAATTAGCATATTTTTGGAATTACAAAATTAGCAACTAGATCAAATAAAAATAGAAGTGGTAAAAGTCTAGCTAATTCAGAAGTGGGGTTGGCAAGGGAGACTTTTAACTTTATACTTATTTGATTTTTTATTATATTCAATATATACTTTTAGAATTATTAAAACTTAAATCGTACACAAATTTTGCTAATTTTTTTACTAGCAGTTTTTATGGCATGTCCTAGTACAGTGAAGAATAGCCACCCTCAATTGTCCATTTCAGAAACTGGAGGATTTCCTGCTTGTCTTTTTCTGAAACAGTGAAACAGCTTGCGGACAGTATAGGCTGTGCTTAAGGCCCTAGGATGGCCTGAAGTAGATGCTTAAGACCTACTTGCCCAGAAGATGTCATCCAAGAAGATGCGTTTTCTAGCAGGTTACTAGAATTAGGATTGTAATTTCAGGAAATGACAGCACCCCAACTTCAGGAATTAAACTATGAGGAAAATGCTTAGTTGTGGGTCCTTTCATTGTGGAGTGTTTTGTTGATTCTTTTCTATGCTCTTCCTGTTCTTGCTTACAAATTAACTCATGAAAGTTGTGCGCCTACTGTGGATTTATTAAAGAAACTCTGAAGTTTTGTTGCTGTTTGGGTGGTTTCGTGAGAAAAATAGGTGATTGACAGGGTATGCGGTGGGTAGCTCACCTTGAATGTAAAGAGTTAAATTGTTGCCTTTATGAGGGAGACACATTTAAATTTATAGAAATCCTGAGGTTCCTCTATGTCCTATGTTTTTAATTTGTCAAATTATGTGAGACCGCCTTGATTAGCACTTTCGCCTTTTCCTCTTCTCTTCATACTCCTAGACAAGCTGGACCCAACAAGATAGGATAAGCATACTGCCCCCGCCACTGCCGTAAAACACACATCACCTAGAGTTTACCCTCTTAGCCATGTTTAGAGGCACAGTTCAATGGCATTATGCTTATTCACATTGTATGCGCTCATTACCACCACCCATCTCTACAACCCGTCACCTTCTCAAGCTGAAACTGTGCCCATTAACACTATCTGATGCCCTTTCCTCAGCCCCTGCTGTGCTCCATTCTGCTTCTCTCTGTGATGTCACTACTCTGAGTCCCTCATACAGGTCAAATAAGATCCTCTGTCCCCGCCCCTTTTTGTACCAGGAATCAAGCTCAGGGCCTCACGCTTGCCAGACAGGCGCTGTGCCACTGAGTTACATCCTGGCCCTGCTCTGCCCTTTTTGGACAGGCTTATTTGACTTAGCATAATGTCCTCAGGGATCAACCATGTAACATGTGTCTATACTTTCCTTTTCTTTTTAAGGCTAAATAGGGCTCCAGCATGGATTTATCATTTTGTCTATCCATGTTTTACAAATTGACTGAAGGTTCATTTGCTCAATTTTGATAGACAAAGTGGTAGCAGCCCTGAGCTTTGAAAGCCAGCAGCTATCAGCTCTTAAGAGTTAGCAGCCCTCTACCACTGTTCTGGCAGCTGGAGCCTGCAGATACCCGCAGCCCTCAGAAACTCTTCTAGTGACCGAAGGTGGTAACTTTCAAGGATACTCTTTGGCTTTCCACCACTCTTTGCTGCTAGCTGCCCTCAATGTTACCAGTCCTGACTGTTCACCACTTTTAGTACGAATGGCCTTTGGTGTCACCAGCTCTTAGTCTCCCAGCTCAGCATGCTCTGAGATAGAAATCATGAGTAGGCAGAAAATGCTATCTGGAAAAGGCTTTATTAGGACTTATGTTATGCCTAAGGGGTATACTGCATTGACTGACCCAGTAAATATTCTTGTAGAACAAAAGGGTAGGCTCATGTGGGCTCAGTGTTAGACTTTCTGTTTAGTCATAAGTACAGGAGGGGCTCTTTGTTGACCTTATTGAGATGGCTGCAGAAAGGATTGTGGCACAGAGTCATCTGGAATGGAACCCTGCTTGCGGCTTGCATCTGCCAAAGCATATGTCTCCTGGAGTGGCCCTGGGGCATCTGATGTTTCTGTGGCTGACTGTGAGGCACTTGGGGCAACTGCAGAGGAAAGAGAGTAAAAACTACTCCTTGGGGAACATCATACCCCTTTCTCCATTACATATGGATCTGTTGGTGGGCATGTGGGTTGCCTAGGGACCTAACTGTTCTGAATGGTGTTGCTATGAATGTAGGAGTGCAGATGCCTCTTTGAGACCCTGCTTGCAGTTCTTTTGGCTAAACCCGGTAGCAGACTTGCTGGGTCATGTGGTTATCTTGTGTTTAACCTTGAGGAACTTCTGTGATTTCCAGAGTAACTGCACCATTTTACATTTCTACCAGCAGTGCACAAGCATGCTAATTACTTCATAGCTCACCATTGCTCTGTCATTCTTTGGATAGTAGCCCTCTTACTGGGTTTAAGTGGTGTCTCATTGTGATTTTGATTTGCATTTCCCCAAGAACTGATGATCTTGTGTGTGAACTAGTGAATTTATATGCTTGTTGGCCATTTGATTTTCTTCTGGGAAGAAATACCTGTTGATTAAATTGTTGGAGTTTTCTTGTTGAAGATTCCATTGTTTTTTAAGCCAGTGTAGGTGATGTATGTCTTGCTCATGGACCCAAAGGCCATAAAAAGAGGAAGTGTTACTATGAAATGTAGGTAATTGATAGTTTACATGCATGCAGATTGGAAAGATTTATGCAACAGTAAATATTACTGTATTAACATGTGTTAAATCTTAATTTTGAAAGCATTCAGTTTTTTCCCAACTTTTTCATTTTTGTTTACTTGACTCCTTATGGCTTTTTCCCTTCCTGTTCAAAATACTTTATAAAAATGGCAGCTAAGTTAATAGTTTCTCTGGAGTGACTATTTTCCTTGATTATCACCTGTGAGACTCCCTCAGGGCCTAATCTCAAATCTTTTGAGCCCTTTTGCTCCCATCAATTCAGGCAATGTCCAGCAGTACCAGGGAGATGGATGTACCAATGCCACTGGTGTGGAAGTGGCAACCAGAAGGCCAGGGCCAGATTCGTAGAGGACATGGTCACTGCAGGCAGCCCTGCCTGTGGTCAGCCTGGAACAAGTCTGATTCCTCCCTGTGGGAGCATCTGAAGGTGGATGGCAGGATGTGTGAGGGTATCTACCTGGCTCACCTTCTGCCTGTTGTTATGGCAAATCAGGGTTCACAGGGGTCCCTACTACAGGTAAGCCTGGCCAGCTATGTCTGCTGCTTCCTCTTTGCATTCTATGACACAGTTTCTGGAAAACAATGTATTTCTGCTTTTATTTTGATAGTGTTTGTGATTTTAGCTATTAAACTCTCAGATTTAAAGTCTCTATTATGTATTCGAATCAATGGTAAACTAGTGTAAAATTAAATGTAAGATTCAAGGATCACTCACATTCCCATGAGTTGCTGTTATTTAGTGCCTACCACAGAGCATAGCTGTGTGTGTTCAGATGCATTTCTGCTTGTCTTGATGATTTACGGCCATTGCCCATGCTGTTTAAGTCTGTTTTGACAGTGATAAATAGATGCATGGGGCACACTCGGCTGTTTTTATTAGAAGTGAATATTGTTGAGTGAAAAGGGGCTTGTACACAATTTTCTTGTCAAAGAATGATGATGAGGAAATGAGCAATTGTAGTTCCTTGGTTTTGAGCATTATTCCCACGTGCCCCCAACAGGCAGCTTTTTCTGTAGAATTTCTTTCCTTTCAGACTGAAAACAGACTCGTTGCTGAATGTATCAAAAAATAAAAACTTTATTCATATTTACTTTTGAGGATGTGGATTGTTGTTCATGGTATTATTACTACAGGAAAGAAACTTTTAATGAAAAGGTATTCAAATTGTTTAGTTATTGCCTTATGATTTCATTATCTTATACAAAAGAAGAAATACTAGTTATTTAGTGCCTAGAAAACCTTAAATATATTTAAGTAGTAAAAAATTATATTTGCTTCATCAGGTCCCAATAAATGGCTTGACAACAGTTTGGGTGATGCTTATTAAGAAAATCTTAATTGCAGCAATGGCCTCAGTTAAATTTTTTTAAATAAATAGAAAACCTAAATAGTTACTTGACGCTGGGGCCAGGTTGTTAGTTTTAGATATTGTATTCTTCATAAGCCTCTTCCCAGAGTTTTTTATAGTTTTTTTAATGCCCTTAGTGTTTTAGTAAAGCATTTTGATACCTGATGGTTCCTTGGCTGAGCATGGGAACTCTGGAAGATTCTAAAACATATTTAGTACTTTCTAGTATCACATTCGCAGAAGAACCAAGGTATAGATCAGATTTCTCAAAATGGAAATATGTACTAGGCATTATTACCCTTGTAATTTCAAGTTCTCAAAACAGTTAACTAGTACTTTTAGAATTAAACATGATTTCTATTTTGGTCTCCTGAATTATAAGCCAAGTATTTATTCATTCTCTTATTTCAGTATCTTAAATAGTGAAGATGAAGAAATATTCAATAATGAAGAGTGCGAATATGCATCCAAAAAAAGGAAAAAGGACCATTTCAGAAATGACACAAATGCCCAAAGTAAGATAATTTTTACTCATAATTTTTAAAATGTTGGAATGAATTGTTTTGGTATTGTATTGGTTTGGTTTTTTTGGTACCAGAAATTGAACTCAGGACCTTGCACTTACCAGGCAGGCACTGTGCTGTTGAGCTATATCCCCGGCCCATGAATTGTTTTTGTAGTGCTGTTTTATGAAATAAAAGATGATCCAGGTATATAAATAAGCCCTGTGTCCAGTGTTACCAGTGATTTAGTGATCGGAGTTTTGCATTTCTGCCGTTTGAATTGTTAAGATATACACCAACAGAAGGTGGCAAAACCCAAAATACAGCCTCCACAGCTGAGTAACCAAAGGGCAGTTGTGAACTTGATTCATTCTGGAGTAGCCAGGCCACCTGAGAGAGGTGAGCACCTAGGTGTGGTGTCACTGAGGCTCAGGGCAAGAACCGAGGATGAGAGAGGCTGGGATTTGGGACATTGAATGCTACGGGTGTGGGGATGGCAGAGCAGTAACTTTCCCTGACATAGTGATGTCGCTAACACCTATCAAGGTATACAAAGTCAGGGTCAAGTAGAAAAGCTTTAGGATGAGAGTTATGTGAAAGTATGAATCCGTGGAGTATTACAGAAGGTGAAACAAAAATAGGACTTTGTTAGGGTATATAAGGTTATAGACATAATTTAATGATTTATATGATCACCTGTGTTTTGATATGACCACAGTCATTAATAATTCTAATTTCTTCTGAATTGTAAGACATGGTACTATCTTAAATAATTTTCTGTGTGAAGGGGTCTCAGTATATCCTAAGTGATACTAGGAAGCAAAGCGTTTCTCTTTACATTTACCCAAGTAAAAGCATCTTTTACTGATCCAGTAAATCTGATAATTTTGTTAGCATGTCCAGTTACTGAAACTTTTTAAATCTTTATTTTCAAGTGATTAGTCAGATTTTAATTTTTATTCTAGGTTTTTATCGTGAAAAATGGATCTATGTCCATAAAGAAAGCACAAAAGAAGTAAGTGTTTTTTTATAAATAAGAGCATATCCTATATTGTTTCTGTTGAGAGTGAAATATGTTAAATAATCTCTTAGTGTTAAATCTGATTCACATTCTGACAATGAGTATACATGAGAATCTTTTGAAGTGTGATTCACAATTGTGTGTGTGTACCTTTGTGTGAATATGTGTGTGTATGATATGTGCATATGTGTAACATGTGAAGGGATATATGTGTATATTGATGTATGAGGTATGTATATATATGGCATGTGATGTGTGTGGTATGTATATGTATGTGCTATATATGTGTGGTGCGTGTGCATGTAGTATGGTGCACTATGAGAGTAAGTTGCCTTGGCTTGGGGAATGTGCCTAGCTCTCATGTTTATGAGGGTGAATCCCTCATTCCATATGGAAAGTGCCTTTGTGAAACTGTTGTCAAGGTTGGGTCTGCAGAGCAACGTGAATTATTTTCCACCTTATACTGCCAAGTTGGCTAAAGTTTTCTATGAATCCTTAAACCAGTGATGGTGAATCTTTTAGAGACAAAGTGCCCAAACCGCAACCCAGAACCTACCTATGTATTGCAAAACACCAACCCCACCCCTATATGCACCATTATCCAGTGCTCAAATGCTGGGATGACTTGGCTCATGTGCTAATAGAGAGAGCTCTGCTGCTCACTGTGGCACACATACCATGGGCTCACTACCCCTGCCTTAAACAAACCAGTTAGCTCTACTCTCTGTTTTCCTGTTTCTTTACCTTCTATTGAGGAAGCCTAGTTCTTTTTGCAGCCTTTAAAACTCTGTATTTGCTTCATTTCACAGCACTTGTGGAAAATAATTTGGAGAGCAATTATTTATTATATATTAAGTTAGGATAAGTTAGATGTTCCAGAAATTTTACTAATGGATGTCCTAAATTAGTCCAAGTTGCTAGAAACAAAGAATTGATTGTGAGAAAGAAAAGTTACTCAACCTTTGGTGATGGTGTTGTTAAATGAATATAACACAACCCCAATCTTTAGCGTATACTTTGAGATACCACTTGAAAAGTGACAGATCCAGCCTGGTTTGTTATCAGGTTGGAGTTGGCATAGCCACAAAATTTGCTGTGGACTTCAGGGATGTCCTGTGAATCCTTGGAAAAGGGATCTGACAGGCTTAGAAAGGACCTAGGCTAGTGCTGTGAACTGGCAGGTCTGAGTCCTGTCACATTGCTCCCTCCTTGCAGCTGATGCAGATCCATGCAGCTGTGAAGTCAGGCACACTTATGGTATGCTCTGTGAACCAGGTTTGGTTCCTGTTATGAGATAGTAGCCTCTTTGAAGAGATTTCTGTACCATCGTTTAGAAGTCTCTTCCTTTAGAAAAGGAGAACTAAGGCTGTCAGCTGGGATGCATTTTAGATTATACCTTGCACCTGGTTATCCTTTCCTTCCTCACAGCCAGGAGAACATTCTGCATGTAGAGGGTGCTTGGTGCACATATGTGTCAATGTTTTATGTGAATGTGCTTTGCGCATACACTGGGACCCTTCCTGGGATGGGCACAGCCGGGTGTGTCTCCACATTTATTTTCCCCACAACTGAGACCAGCACACATGTTGTTGTTCTAGCTGCTCCAGATCAATCATACCCATCTGCTCTAAATTCAGCGATCCATCTACCATCTTATGGTTTGTTATTGTCCTCTAGTAGCCCCTCAACACCATATTGAAGATTTGTTTGTAGACTTTGAGTGTTTTAAATACAGATAGACTTGCAGACAATTTCTGAGCCTCAGGTACAAATCTACACAAACTGATACAAAATAAAGTGAGTGACATTATAGAAGGCCTCCAACGTCAAATAGCACTGTTTATAGGACTGGAAAAAAGTTTCTTACATTTCTTATTTGTTCTTGGGTCTGGGGTCTCATGACCAGTTTTGGGTTTTGAACACTCAGCGTTCATACTCCTAGCCTAGGAACAACCCATTGTCAGATCTAGCCACCTAGCCTGGGGCTTTCTGCCCAATTGCTGTTTTCTAGAGATACTCACACCCTGGTCAGTATAGTCCTCTTTGCTCCCTTGGTATAGCCAACATCCTTAGCCTAGTTGTGTACACCCTACCTTGTCCCCAGGAAAACGAAACCAGCAAGGTATGTTATAAATGCTTCTCTTTGTCATTGTATAAGCAGTGCTGCAAAGAATGCCAGTTAATGTAATGCATGGTGTCTGAATTGTGCATAAATGGCTTAAATTTAACATTCTGTGATTTCACTCTATTCTCATCTAAATCTTAAAATGAAAACAAATGTCCTTAGCCAAAACTTTTAAAACTGTTCCCACAGCCTACGTAATATTAACTGCCATCTTGTTTTGGCTGGTTACCTCATCTAAATCTTAAAATGAAAACAAATGTCCTTAGCCAAAACTTTTAAAACTGTTCCCACAGCCTACGTAATATTAACTGCCATCTTGTTTTGGCTGGTTACCTAAATTTAACTCCTGTCTCCTACTTTCCAGAGGCATGGTTATTGTACCTTGGGAGAAGCCTTTAACCGGCTAGACTTTTCAAGTGCAATTCAGGATATTCGAAGGTTCACTTACGTGGTCAAAGTAAGTGTTTTGTTTCAAAATCTACTTCAGTGGCTCTTTGAATAACTGTGTTTTGAAGGGTACAGAAGTGAAATGTTCAAGATGCTTTGGGTAGCTGCAGAAAGGTCTACCTATTTGTTATGTAGGAAGAGAAAAGGAACAAGCTCAGTAGAAAATAAGAGTTTGGGTTTCCTAACATCAGTTTAACAGTTTGGGGACCTCTGGCAGGGCAACCTTCTGTGGCTCCCAAGCCTGCCTAGTCTTTGAGGGAGCTAACAGTGCTGTCGTGCTTCTCCTTGGGCCTGCATCGGACCCACCTGGCCTCAGGAAGATCTTAGCATTGTCTGTGACTTCACATGCATTTTCCACTTCATTATTTCCACAAAGAATGAGCTTTATTTCACAGAAGAAGAGCTAATGGGAGAAAAAGGAATTTTATACAACACACAACTCCATAAAACCTTTGTACTAGTAATGTATCTTTAAATAAAAGTTTTATTTTGGGCTGTATTTAGAAGGAAAGGACCTGAGTCATATGGTGCATTCACAGTTTGCCTTGTTTGTCTAAAGATTAACTACTATGTGGTTTGTTCACCTTCACTCTGCTGTAGATAAAGTTCAAGTCATACTTTACCAACGTGTTAATTTTACGTTTTTAATGGTGCTGTGGGACACTGAAAAGATTTTCTTCTTAATGGCTTTTGGGCATTGAAATTTTGCTGGAAGGCAGGAACCTTGGTGCTTGATCAGCTGTGGCCTCTACTGGCTTTGCTATTTGCTGTGGCTTATTTTCCCCAGCCAAGGACATGGTATCTGCAACTCTCCATGCAGCTGCATTGGGTGGATTGCCATTCTTCTATTGAGTTCTCATGGGTGGGGTTAGAGTGACTCCTCAGGTATCTCTAGTTTGGATGGTGGAACTGAAATTTGACTTTGCCTGTTCAAAATGTTCAGAATTAAGTGGCAAGTATGAGCCAGCAGAAAGGTCTGCTTTTCCAACAGCTCTCAGCTCCTCTTGAGCGGCGTTTCTTGACTGTCTACAGGAATGAGATTCTGTTAAGCCCAGAGTAGAGGCCTACCTGGAAAGGAGCCACTAGGAGGCCCTAGTGGAAAGAAGCCACTGCCAGCAGGTGCCACGCTGGAGATTGGGCTGCATCTTTTCTACTCTGGCCCTGAGGAAGGTCTGAGTGTATGGTATTTGGTGTAGAGCACTCAGTAGACTAGGGCCAGGCTTTATCAACTTCAGTCACTAAGCCATGTCAGGGCTTTTGTTTTGTCTGCATACTATACATTGTTATTATTTACTGAGTAGCTTTTAAGTCAACTTTGAAAACAAAAATACCCATCTTAGCTTCCATGCTAAACTGTAATACCTATAATTTAAATATGCTGTTTCCTAAAGTAGGCACATCTTAGGAACACAAGATTTCAGAATTATAAAGTTTATATATCTTAATTTTAATTGTTTGGGAAATTAGCTTGAAGACATCCTCTCTGTCCTTCAGGTGGATTAGTGAGGTGCCATGTCCAGGGTCATGCACCTCAGGTTTATAGTTTGGGCTTGGCATCTAATGCTTTCTCACCACACTTACGTTTTTTTTCACCCCTTTGGTGTCACTGTAGATGAAGTTGGTCACTCTTTAGACTTTTATGTTCCTGGGAATCACCCTAGTTCTCGTCCCTTTAGCCCCAAGTGCTCCTTCCTGTTTCCCAAGTGTCTCAAAGATTTATTCATTAATGCATATCCAATAATGAGGCTGGAGAGCTTAGAATAATATGCTGGGTGAGAACATATAGTTATGTGCAAGTTTTTGAAGACATTTCAGGTCTCTGCTGAGGACTTGGATGTTGTGTGGAGAGCCCTGCAGGGCGGTGCTTCCACAGACACACTGGGGTCTGAATTCCTCTCCTTTGCTTATTCACCCACCAGAGACCTCAGGCAAGTGGCTGTACCTCCTCACCTTGGTACGTGGGGTTTTAGGTTCCCTGAAGTACGTGAGGTTTTAGGTTCTCTCAAGTCAATAGAGCCTAGAGACAGACTGCACTCTGATGATATAGGCAGACCTTTGCCCACAACTCAGGGGGGAAAGAGTAAGATGGAGACCAAAATGGGCTGTATTGACACCAGGTGAGGCTTTTACTCAGACCTCATTTTTTGTAATTCCATAAATTTATCTGATGGAAAGAAAGGGACTTTCTAAATGCATCATATGACACGTTCAAATAGTGATTTGTCAAGTTAAAGGAAACCACTGAAAAGAATGTTTTTACAATTTCTGACAGTATTGTTAAATAAGCCTTTACTTTGTTGGATCTGTCTTAAGGGACACAGTTAAACCTAATACATTGCCATATCATATGAACTGGCTAGCAGGACACCAAATAATAAAATTTTGCCAGGAACTGGTACCCTGTCTTTTCAAGAAAACTTATTACTTAAAATAGAGATAGTTATTTCTACTATTTTATAAAAATATTCTTCACATAAAGATGTCCTCTGATTTCCAGTTAGCCTAATTTCTCTTATACAGAAAAAATATAAAAGTGCTATTTCAAAATCATCCTCGTGTTGATTCAAGAATTGGCTGTAGGATATTTAACTCCAGACATTTCCTATATCTTTTCTTCTTAAGAAAATGCCAGATGAAAGTGTAGTAGCAAAACATGTTATGGCTCCAAGAACAAGATTTGGTAAAGAGGAAGGACTGAAAAATCAGTTTTGGAAACTGTAGTGGATTGACAACTGGTAGTCAACTTGTAATACTCAGCTGAACTTAATAAGCATGGTGCTGGGTGTGGGAGGCCCACCTGAGGATCGTTGCCAGCAGCATAAGAGGCAGAACTAGAGAAGAAGGCTGCTGGGAGCTGGTAGAAGCTATTGGGAGCCTGTTGAAAGCAGAGAGAAGCTGTAAGGAGCTGTTGGTTTTCTTGGAGGAGCTTGTCGTGGTGGTTTTCCTGATGAAGAACCTCTTGGAGATGATGCCTTCATTGGAAGTGCCTGTCACTTGGCTTGAGAGTTTTCCTTTACCTGAATTGAATTTGACCTTGGAGCTCTGGTATATTTAAGAAAAATTGAACCTAATTGATGAGTATGGTGGATAGGTTGTGCTTTAAAAGCTTGTTCCCCAGGTGAATATCCAAATCATATTTGAGATTTGGGGTACTATTAGTTGCATTCAACAAGTGGGAAGTGCCATCTGTATTTTTTTGTAACTCAGCATTTTTATCCTATCAAAAAGATAATTTGTAGAGTATACCTAAATGCAGAAACTAAGGATAGTTTTATTAAAATTAAAGGTTACATGAGCTTTCAACTTGAGGTAAAATAGCATTCTTTCTGCCCGGGCTAGAAGTCTGCCAGGAAGTTGAGAGTCAGAAGAGGTATTAATTGCCAAGATAGGCTCCTCAGAAACCCTCTGCTTGCGCAGCATGTGGGTGGTTTCCTGCCCACTGACTTTCTTGGGAGAGATGGAGGAGGCTGGGCAGAAGCTCCAGGCTTTGGGGAGCTGAAGGAGACTACTGAAACACTGCTAGGAAATCTAGAGACCATGTAAGGGTAAGGAGGACCACCACAGTTCTGCTCCAGCCTACTTTCACATAGCATGGGTTACATGCTTTTGTATGAAAGACAGTAAAACTGGCAGACCTCAGAATCAGATGATCAAACCTGACACCATGGAAGGCTGTTCAGAGCTCTTTGTTTTGCTCCACACACAGGGACTAGAGGCAGCCACAAGGGCCCAGACTCTTGAGGCCACACCTGCTGTGGGCTGCCTCTCCCCTTTGGCTCTTGGGTTTACACTTGTGTCCTCCTCCTCTGCACCTCTGCTTTCTGATCCACACTGGAACTCCACCAATGGAATTGAAGGCCATCAGGAAGTCTAGTGCCTTTGTAAGGAGGGATCAGTGGAGGTCTACCAAATATATCTAACTGGATCCAGAGTAAAGATGGAGTGTAGGTGCTTCCCTGTGCCAGCGAACAGCACTTCATGCTCTAGAGTGAGACTGCCTTCCCTTGTGCACCTCACCTATCTGTGGGACGAGATATTGATAGTACTGACTGATGGTGAGGAAGTCCATGGTCTCCACATACCTGAGTCCTTCCAGCCCACTTGGCTTTATTAGCAACAGAATCTGTAACCTCAAAAACTTGAATCTTATCTCTATTACTGGTTATAAATTGAGGCAGAGACAATGGTAAAAACAAAGAAGAAACTGAATAATCTGCAAATTTGAAGAGATAAGGGCTGAGGATGTAGCCCAGTGATAGAGCACTTGCCTAGCATGCAGAAGGCCCTGGGTTTAGTCCCCAGGAATGTATACTTACACACACACAAGGAACTGAACTAAAATTTTAGTGATCAGCTTGTCAGTTTTGTTTAATGGCCAGTGCCCTGAACTATGTGTTTCTTTGGTTACTTTAGTAGAGAGTACTTTCTATATAAACAGAACTTACAGATTTTTTTTTTCAGATTATCATGGGATTATCATACTGATAATGTTATTTGTGACTGAATATGTGATCATTAGCATTTTCTTTTCTACTTCTGGAAATCAACAGGGGCTGGAAGGAAATTGGAAGAGAGGGATAAAAAAATCCTATTTTCAGAAATAGGCAAGTGAAATTTACGGGCTATGAGATATGTAAGTCCTCCCACCAACAGCTGGAACTGGCTAAACAGACAGAAGGGAACAAGAGTACTTGGTGACAAAGTCGCAGCCTTTACCTGTCGTATACCTGGGTGCTGGACTCCAGCTTATAGTAAGAGCATCGGAAGAGTGGCTGGCAGCAAAGGGCTTCTTAGATCTAGTTGTGCTCCGTGAGGTGGGCTACGGAGTCACCTGTAGGATTGTTCATCTGACATGAAACAGTGCAGGAGAGAACTGGGGACAGGGAGGCCTGGACTCCTCTTAAACCACTCCTGCAAAATAGAGGCCTAGGGAATTCCATCTTACCCAAAAGTAAGTATAAAGAAGGAAGCAACTTTGAAAGCATGAATATTTTCTGAAGAAAATATGGAAAGAACAGTGAAACCAATTAGTCAAACAGAACACCAGAAAAATGTGTCCATGGAGCAGGATGGAAATTAGGATCCTATTTCATTATGAAGGAAAAGCAACAGGACCCTAGTATAGCAGTCAGTGAAAGTGGGCTCCAGGGCGGACACAGATAGATGTCAGTAAACCAGCAGATGACAGGGGACCTGGACACCAGCAGACACAGGACAGAGGCCTCTGAGGGGCCTAGAAGGGCAGGTAGGATTAAAGAAAGACAGAGGGGTGGAGGTTAGGGTGACAGGGACAAAAGACACATGAGAAACAATAGGAAGGCTGGGCATCAGGGTGAGAGGACTTGAGTGAATGAGCACATCCATACACGAGTCTTCAGAGAGCAGTACATTATTGGAACTGGACAGGCTTCCTTCAGGTTTGAAAGGCTGTGCTGTGTGACCCAGAACAGTCTTGAGCAGGCCATGTTCCCACAGAGTTACTGGTGCTAGAGGAGAGGTGAGGACCTGCTTAACAGGAAAGCAAACCCAGAGTCTCCATGGGAGGAGGAATCAACCCTTAGGTTTCCCCACATGCTTAGAGCCCTCCCTGGATCTTCCAAGGAGAAAGGGCAACCTGTGAATTTTCTGTTCAAACAGTTTTTGTTTTGAGACTGTAATCAAGACAATGTTGACCACATAATAATTCAGGGAATATTATTCTTGTGAGCATTAAAAAAAAGTTTAGTCAGCACATAATTTGTGGAGTACAATATGGTATTTTGATATATGGATATAATGTGTAATGATCAGATCAGGGTAATTAGCCTGTCTATCCCCTCAAACATTCATTTCTTTTTGGTTAGTACATTCAAACTCCAATCTTGTAGCTATTTTGAGATATATAATACTTAACTATATTCACCCTACTGTGCAATAGAACACCAGCATTTATTTACTCCTATAACTTGGTACCTATTGATGAAATCACCCTCTCTAGCCTCATTAAAGGCTAAACTACTGTTCTACTCTTTTTTCTTTTAGTTTTTATTCTTTTTTTATTTTAAAAATGAAGAAAACAAACAGACATCCATTTACAAAATAGCGTAAGAATAATACAAATAATACAGGGTTACAGACAAAGTGGTAGGAAATTAACAATGCTTGTTATATTACATATTGATATCTTCAAAGCAGTTTCTCAGACAAAGAGACATGAAATAATGATCAAGCAAGTAATCATTAACTGTTCTTTTCAGTAAAGCAATAGACAGTAGTATGACTTTTAGCTATCCTATATATACATACATACATAATTTCCCCTTCTTTTCTCCTTAGTTTTTATTCTTATTGGCATACGTTTACAATACATAATGTTTATATTCCTTGTGAGGAGTTGATACATGTATGTAACACATCTTAATTCTTTTTTTAAACTTCTTCCGGTGCCTTTCTATCCCCTCCCCCATTTTTTGGTTCCTTTCCCTTTTGCAAGAGATCTATCACCCTGTTTGGTATTGTCTGTATTTTATTTCGCTGTTTAGTTTTGCTTTGGGTTTCTCATAAAAGAGAAAACATACTTAAGCTTGTGTGTCTTAAGCTTGTCTTGTCTATCATTAACATTATGGTCTTAAGGTAAGAACTTTTTAAGGTTTTACATGCAAATGAGATCATGCAGTACTTGTATTTCTGTGTCTAGCTTTCTTCACTTAATCTCCAATTCCATCCATGCTGTCACAAATGGTTGTTTTTTGTTTATTTTTTTTAATAGATTTTGGCAGCATACTTAGAAATTTCTACATATGAAATCATGTCATCTGTAAACAATGATAGTTTGACTTCTTTCAGTCCAATGTGAATGCCTTTTATTCATTTATTTTTTCTTGCCTGATTGCTCTAGCTAGGACTTCCAGCACAACATTAAATAAAAGTAAAAATGGCCCTGAATCAAGGCCAGCAGTTTTCTGAAGCTGTTGGTTTCAAGCAGGAGCCTAAAGTGGTATCTCTCTATGGTCTGTTGGCCATTTCAGAACTTTAGAAATGTAATGGTCAGTTCATTAGAAAGAAACAAATAACTAAGTAAATTTTACGAGTGGACTTCAAGAAGGCGACCTGATAGGCAGCAGAGAGAGAACCTCCCGGAGGAATGCCACTCAGACAAAGGAATACAGGAATATAG
>PVLD010004475.1:30838-124883 GCA_004027595.1 Dinomys branickii
AAAAAAAAAAAAAAAAAGACTAAGCAAAACCTCTTCTGGAGGAAAGGATCAGAGATCCGCCATGGCACATTCGGAGGGAGAGGAGAAGGAGGAAGTCACTGCTCCAAACACACCTTTGGCCCATGCCCTCATTCTGACATTTGCAGCTTCAGCTTCAAAGACCCATGCTCACAGAAGCCTCCAGACTCGGCCAGGGGAGAGTGGAATTCTGAGAGCTGGTCCAGGGCTGGAGATGGGAGGGCGCAGCCAGGAAAAGAGGCAATGGCGGTTGGGAGCAGTTGTCGAACCCAGTGTGAGGATGAGAAGTTACAACAGCCACTGGGGCAGAGTCCCCACCCTGCAGCACCCTTCCTAATCAGCGCCTGGAGAGAATCAATGCAACTAGTACACAGCCCACCACGCCTGGCTCTGTGCCTGCCTCAAGGCAGTGGTCCCCTGCCTCTCTGCTGGGTGAGCGGCTACTGGCAGAGAGCAGTGGGGAACCTCAGCAGCGGCTCCCAGAGATCCGGCCAGGGAGCGGACGGGGGCTCAAGCACTGCAGCGGGAGGTAGATGCAGATGGAGGTGGATCGCGTGACTCCATGCCCTTCTCACTCCAACATCAGGCAGGAAGCATGAGCTGGGTTGCCAGGATTCAGCTCCCACCCTGAACTCTCTCTGGGAGCACCTTGAGTCCTGGCAGCTTGAGCAAGCACCGCCTGTTCCTGGCAACAATGGGATGAGTCCACGGTCTTCGGGACTCACCCCAAACTATTAATGTGAGCACTAAGAGGGTCTCCTTACACCTTGCACATATGAACCTTGCATGAACCCATAGCAACAAATTAGATGAAAAGCAGCAGACCGGGAGTCTGAAAAACAACATACTCTGTACAGCAGACCCAAGAAAATCCTCCAAGTCTATTCTAGAACTAATCTTTGAACTCAGTTCATACCCTGAAATAACACAGTGAGAGCAGGCCGGGGAGATTTCAAGCCCTTATACCAAGCATCGTAAGTTCATCCAATGCCCAGCTGCAAGGGGTGGGGAATGGTAATACTGGAGATCAGGAGGAGGGAGGAGGAGAAGAAAGGGCCTCCAGCATCGAGGCAATGGGACAGAGCCAAATGGGTCACCAAAGGCGCCCCGATGGGGGCACGTGCCCCATGGCTGCTCCACTGTGGGCCCCGCTGAGGGTGCCTCACGGACTGGACCCACCCCCACCCATAGCACAGTGATGGGGCGGAACCAGACAGTCCACTGTGAGCATAGGTGCTTTTCCACCTCCAACCATGGCAGTTTGTATACTCTCATGTATGTTATAGTATAGTCTGAGGCAGCTATATCTCTTCCCAAGGCGAGAGTCCAGGGGTATAGATAAACCCAGGAATACAGTTATTATCACAGGGAAGATGACTGATTGAGTGGTAGGCAATGGAGCTGAGGGAGGAGAAAACTGAATGAGCAAATGGGCCATCATCTGTGTAACTGAGTAACAAATGTGAAGGTAACACTATGTAGGACAGCATCCAGAGCTAATTCCCTTCTATGTTCTCTATAATTCTGTATTTCTTCAATCATTCTTATATTAAGAGAAGTGAAGATAACTTTGTATTATATAGCATCCAGTGCTAATTCCCTACTATCTTCTCTATAATTTGGTATTTCCTTTAATGTTTATGTGTTAACTAATGTGAAGATAACATTATGTAATACAACATCCAGTGCTAATTCCCTACTATATTCTGTATAATATTGTATTTTCGATATTGTTTATGGCTTATTCTGTTTCATATGTCTCCATTCTTTTGTCTTTAAAAAAAAAAAAGGATAAAAGTAAAAGTAGACATCTGTGTCTTGTTTCATATCTTTGAAAGTGGTCCGTTTTTCCCAGTTCAGTGTGATGGTAGTTGTGGGCTTATCCTATGTGGCCCAGATTGTGTTGTGTTATGTTCCTTCTGTGCCCCATTTGCTCAAAGTTTTATCTCAAAGGGATATTGAAATTTCATCAAATGCTTTTTCTTTATCTGTTGAAATGATCATAAGTTTTTGTCCTTTATTCTGTTTATGGAATGTATGTTGTTTATGATTGTATTTCTTGAACCATCATTGCATTTACTGGTCCTGATCAGAATGAGTTGTCTCTTGGCATGCTGTTAATTTCAGTTTGCTGGTACTTTTTGAGAGGTTTTGCATTGATGGTCATTAGCCTAATGCTTTGTTGTTGTACCCTAGTCTGGTTTTGGTATCAAGAGACTGCAGTGCTCATAGAATGTATTTGGGAGAATTTCTTCCCTTTCTTAGAATAATCTGAAGAGCAATGATGTCATTTCTCAAAATGTTTAGTCAGATTCACCAGTGAAGCCATTTAGTCCTGGCTTGTCTTTGATAAACTTTGTTTCTGATTGAGTTTGTTTCTTCAGGTTTTCTGTTTCCTTAGTTTCAGTCTTGGTAGTTATGTGGGTCCAGGGATTTTTCCCTGGTGGTCCAGTTGGAAGAGAGTTGTTTATTTCTAATGATCCCATCTATGTACTCAAGTTGTATTGTCTCCTTTTTCAGCCCATTCCTTGGCAGTCATGAGCATTTTTGAGGATGTTAGGTTCAGCCAATCAAGAAATGGCTGGGGAAGCAATGGACGTGGACACGAGTGCTAGCCAGTGCTTCAGCTATCCACCAAGATGAGCGCACATAACACGATAAGGGTACTGGGGCAGGATGAGTACTGGCCATGAGGAAGGCCACAGTAGTACCACCGAGGAGAGAGACAGAAGAGGTGGCCAGAAGGTTCTCACATGTTGCCTGTGATTGCCAAAAGAGTGATGTCCACAAAAATCAAGCTGTAGAGTGGAAGAGAGAAGGAAGGGCCAGTTTACCATGAGTGAGTACATCTCACTGAGATGTACTGTCTAAGGCTCAGGAAGGTGAGACACACAGAGTTGTTATTAACAGTGTCTCCAAGACAAACCAGTACAAACTGTCCTAGGTTTTAAAAGAACTGCAAAGAGAGAATGAGGACTTCTTTTTTTTAATTACAAAATCAAATAATACAATTAAGACTGAACCTGTGTTGTATCAATAAATGTGAAAGATTTCCAGACTAGAGCAGCGCAAAGCCCAACTCTAAGTTGTGTATGAGGAGTGTCCAGAGTACAGAGATTCACAGAGGTAGAGATAAAAGGATAGGGAAGGTATGCTATTCAGATATACGTAAAAGTACCATGAGATCGAAGGAAAAACACAGCTCATTTGCAGTGTCAACAGGCAGTCAACAAGTAGTGGACATAGCAGAGACCCAGGGCTGCGAGAGGCAAGGCAGCGGTCAATGTGGGTACCCTCATTTCCTCATGAGGAGAGCCATCATGTATAGATTCTGTCACCATGTTCCGTTGCTGGTCCTAAGGGTCCTGTTAGGTATTTGCAAACCTGGCCACAGTACAGTTGAATGGGTTGGGTTGGGATTTGCTTTGGCTTTTTTTTTTTTTTTTTCTTTATTTGGTCTCCAGGTGGAAGAGCCTCATAACCTTCGCAAGTGAGTCTGGGCATACAGTGATACTGGAATATTTGAATTAGTTTCATAATTAACTAATCACTCGGCTACCTGGTTCCAGAATTGACAGCTGTGGTTCACTTGTGCACAGTGCTGCTATGCACAGAGGTTTAACACCACCTCTCAGGCTTGTAGCAGGGACCTTGTGCAGGGCTGAAAGCTGGACACGCAGCTCCTGTACAAACTCAGCTGGGTGCACATAGCTGGGTGCAGGCAGATGCACCAACCTGTACTTGTGCCATGTCACCATAATATATGTTTCCAGATTAAATGAATTTCTATAGAGCTTAGTTTTCTTTTCTCTCTTTCCTTTAAGCTATTGCAGCTAATTGCCAAATCCCAGTTAACTTCATTGAGTGGTGTGGCACAGAAGAATTACTTCAACATTTTGGATAAAATCGTTCAAAAGGGTAAGATGATCACTGGCATTTTTAATAATCCAAATTTTAATTAGAAATTTGGTGCAGAAAAAAGGAAGTTTTCTTTCATTTTTCCATGGTAGATAATGGAGCCAAAAATAGTAATGCAAATACTGTGACCGCATCAGACAGGACAACAGCTCGTTCCTTTACCTCCTACAGCTTGGTGTGACTGCTAGTTCCTTTTCTAAAAGTAGCCTTTGCATACACGTGGGATATATTATGACTGGAAAGAACATGAATTCCAGATCTCTAAAAAGGCTCTTTCATAATTAACTAATCACTATTCATTTAGCTCCCTGGTTCCTTAATTGCCAGGACTGTGGCTTACTGCTTTAAGCATCAGATAAACCAGTATTTTAAGAAAATGTAATGACCATGCCTTGGTTAGTAGCTATAAGTAAGAGAACTTTAAACTCTATACCATTAGCTTATGTGCACATACAGGAATTTGTAACTATATGTGTAGGCTATTTTGAAATATTTTCTGTGGTAAATACAAAAGAAGGTGGATGCTGACCATTTTAAAGACAGAATCGTAGACCCAGTTGAAAATTTACCATCGGATGAAATGTTAAAGTTTTTAAAAATATTAGTATACCTGTGGTACCTCAAAAATAATGCCACTTTGGGTTATAGTGAGGTTAAATCCTTGTGGGTTTTTTTGTAGTAAGATATATACAACATAACATTTACCATTTTAAGCATTATGCAGCCATCACCGCCTTTCACTTCCAGAGCACCATCACTGCCTGCACTGACACTGTGCCATGGAGCAGTAATCCACAACTGCTCCTACCCTCATGCCTGGCACCTGCCGCTTTATGTTCTGTCTCTATGATTTCCACTAATCTAGATAATTCATGAAAGTGAAATTCTACCATGTTCGTCTTTGGTGACTGGCATATTTCTGGCACAGGATTTCTTCAGAGTTCATCCATATGTAGTGTGTATTAGAATTTCCTTCCAACTTTTTATTTTTAAATTTTTATTTGTTTATGTTTTGATTTTTTGAGACAGGGTCTCACTGTGCAGTTCAGGCTGGACTTGAACTTACTGTAGAGCCCAGGCAGGCTTTGAACTTATGAGACCAGTGATCTTTTGGTCTCAGCTTCCCAAGTGCTAGAAGTACAAGCATGCCACACCACACCTAGCTTCCTTCCTTTTTAAAGTTGAGAAATATTCCATTTCATGGATGGACTACATATTGTTTATTAGTTCATCTGTAGTGGACACTTGGTTTGAGATACTAGATCATTTCTAAGTGGTGGTTCACTGTGCCAACGCACAGCTTTTTGTTCATTCTAGTTCTTGACGACCACCAGAATCCTCGCCTGATCAAAGATCTTCTGCAAGACCTGAGCTCTACCCTGTGTATCCTCATCAGAGGGGTCGGGAAGTCAGTGCTCGTGGGGAACATCAACATTTGGATTTGCCGCTTAGAAACTGTTCTCGGTTGGCAACAACAGCTACAGAATCTTCAGATGACTAAGGTAAAAATTTCTTTTTATAAATATATTTTTATTTTTAATTGGCACAGTAGTTTTATATATTTATGGGGCACAGTGTGAATTTATTTTCTGGTCTTTTTGAGATAGGGTTTCCCTATACAGTTAAGGCTGGCCTTGAACTCACTTTGTAGCCCAGGCTGGTCTCAAACTCATAGCAAGCCTCTTGCCTCAGTCTCTGTGTGCCAGGATTATAGGTGTGTATCTATCTATGCCCGGCCTCAGTGTAACAGTTTAGTACATATATGCAGTGTGTAATGATCATGTCAGAGTAATTGGCATCTCTGTGCCCTCAGACATATAATAGTTATTTGTTTACATTGGTGAAATTCAGATCCTCTCTACTATTTGGTTTGAAGTAGTCTATTAATTGTGGTCAACCATACTTACTCTACATTGCTGTAAACTATTAAGTTATTCCTATCCAACTATACTCCCATAGTTTCAAAATAACCATCTATTAACTATTAACCATCTACTGTTACTAACCATCCTCTCTCCATCCTTCCTTCTCCTCCAACCCTTCTAGGCTCTGGGGCCCATTAGTCTACTCTAAACTTCTTTGAGCCCAGCTTTTTAGCTTTCACATATAAATGAAAACATGGGCTATCTTTCTGTGTGCAGTTTTACTTGCCATATCCTCTAGTTCCATTCATGTCATGTCAATGACAGGATTTCATTCTGTGACTGAATACTACGCCATTGTACATAATACCACATTTTCTTTACTGATTCATCCACCAGTGAGCATCTAGGTTGACTCTTACAATCTTGGCTTTTGTTAATAGTGCTGCAGTAAACCTGCAATTACAAATGTATCTTCAGCATGCTGATTTCAGTACCTTCAGATATATTTCCAATAGTGAAATTACTGGATGGCTATTTCTGAAGGGGTTTTTTTTGTCCTGTTTTGTTCTGCTGTGTTATGTTGTTTAGTGTTTTGAAGGTACCACCAAACTTTTCCATATGCTTGTGCTAATTTACATTCCCACTCTATATGAGAGCTCCCCTTTCTCTGTATCTTCACCAGCGTTTGATATTTTTTGTCTTTTTTAATAATAGCCATTTTACCTTGGTCGAGCTATCTCATTGTAGTTTTTTTTTTTTACCCCGATAATTAATTACTTTTTTGTTTTTGTTTTGGTATACTTACTGGTCATTTGTCTGTTGAGCAATGTCTCTTCAGTTATTTTAGCTAATTTTTAAATTGGATTATTTGAGGTTTCTTTACTCTAACTTGAGTTCTTTATATATTGTGAAATTCCTTGTCAGATAAATAGTTTGAAAATATGGTCTCCCATTCTGTAGCTGTTGACTTCACAGAGGTGACTGTGGATTGTTTCCTTTGTTTTGTGGAAGCTTTGCAGATTGATCTAATCTGATTTATCCATTTTGGATTTTGTTGCCTATGCTTTTAAAGTCGTATCCAGAAAACCTTTCTTGTACCAGTATTTTGAACTGTTTCCCCTGTTTTCTTATAGTAGTTTCATATTTCAGGTATTTAGATCTGACCCATTTTGAGTTAACTTTTGTATATGATGAGAGATAAGGGTCTAATTTTAGCCTTGTGCATATGGATATCCAGTTTTTCTAGCAACACTATTGAAGAATCTTTTCTTTATCTAACATGTTTTTGCTGCTTTTGTCAAAAATCAGTTGGTTATAATTATGTGGATTTACTTCTAGGTTCTCTGTTCTCTTCCACTGGCCTGTGTGCCTGTTTTAAGGACATTAGCATCCTGTTTGATTATTGTCACCTTCCGCTATCTATCAGATATTGTGACACCTCCAGCTTTGTACTTTTGTTCAGGGTCACTCTGGCTATCCAGGGACTTTTGTGATTCCACGCACATTTCAGGAGTGCTTTTTTTCTATTTTTGCAAAGAATGTCATTGGTATTTTGGGAGAAATTGCATTAAGTCTGTAGATCATTGTAGATGGTATGGACTTTTTTAATAATGATGATTCTTCCAATCCGTGAACATGAGAATTCTTCCTTCCTTCCTTCCTTCCTTCCTTCTTCTTTCTTTCTTTCTTTCTTTCTTTCTTTCTTTCTTTCTTTCTTTCTTTCTTTCTCTTTCTTTCTTCCTTTTTCAGTTTTTTTCACCAGTGTTCTATAATTTTCCTTATACAAAACATTGATCTCTTTGGTTAAATGTATTTCTATGTATTTTATAAATTATTTATTTAAGCTATTGTGAATGGGAATGCTTTCTGATTTCTTTTTGACATATAAATTTCTTGACCTAAAATTACTATACCCTTTTTTATATTACAAAAGACATTATCTGTGACAAAGATATGTGCAGCTTTTGAAACCCTTTTTACCGTTTCACAAGTATTAATTAAATTGTTTTAAAATAAAAAAGAGCAAAAGGGCCCTCAATAATTATAATTGTTACTGAAAGAGTGGGAATGGTTATTGTTCACCCCATGGGTAATTACATGTTAAAATAACTTACCTTTAAACAAAATTGAGGCTAAAATAACATGTAAATTAAAGCTAAATTATATTGTCAGTAACTCTCCCTTTATTTAGTTGCTTCTCCAGAATTAGTTGTCTTGTTTTTTTTCTTTTTCTCTCCTTGCTTACTAGGGATTTGTTCCGTGTGTGTGTGTGTGTGTGTGTGTGTGTGTGTGTGTGTGTGTTTCTTTAGAAACAGCAAATAAGGTGAAAAGTAGGTACATATCAATTGTATGTAATGTAGTACCAAAAAAAATGTGTCTATGCCAGTCTTTGTCTTACTTCCTCTTGTAATTATGTGAAAAAGAATAAGCTGTAGGTATATCCTCATAAGTACAGCATGTCTAGTGTACACCTGCTTCTCCAAATTGTTTTTCTCACTGGGGCCATGATTTCCTTTCTCTCTGCCCCCAACAAACCATATGAAAGGAGTCCATTGCTGGGGCACTGAAATACCTAAATTTTGGTCATGTATTTGCCATCTAAATATGGGATTTATAAAAAGTAGTGATTTCCTAATTTACTGACAAGGGAAACACCCAGTATTCAGGGCTCCCCTTCCCCATGGACACAAAGAAAACCACCGTTCAGGGCCCTTCTTCCCTATGAACATGGGAGATGACCAGTGTGCTGGATGTGTGCTTGCCACACCACAGTGAGTGGGCAAAGCCAGCCAAGGGCCAAAGCTTCTGTATCTCCATGTTGCAAAGCATGTTTTCCAGCTCAGCTGTTCCATTTCTGTGTGACAAAGCTACCATCTTTCCTTCAGCACGTGAATGGTGGGCTCACCCTCAGCGACCTGCCCTTGCACATGCTGAACAACATCCTGTACCGCTTCTCAGATGGGTGGGACATCGTCACTCTGGGCCAGGTAACACCTACCTTGTATGTGCTCAGTGAAGACAGGCAGCTGTGGAAGAAGCTGTGCCAGTACCACTTTGCTGAGCAGCAGGTAAGTGTGTTAGGCCACCTGGGTCCACTGTGCAGTCAGAGGGTGCTGAGATTGCTATGGTCTCTCTTCTATCAGTACAAGGTTTATTTTCCATGTTCAGAGAGAACATGATTCTGAAAATAGCCAAGAACCTTCTGCCTGTTGGTGACAAGGTCCCCAGATTTCCCTGCACCTGCCTGTCATCAAGTTGTATGTCCTGGAGAAGTCCTGCAGCTCCAGGAGCTCACAGACATGATGAAGTACAGCTAGTACACTCCACTGTTCTTTGTCCATAGTGAATCCCTGTTCTGGCTGTGCTGACTCTTGCCCAGTGCACATGCAAGGCACCAGATGTGGATCTGTGTAAGGTATAACAAGTGCCATGGGGACACGGGATGGAACTGTACACTCCCATGGGGCGGAGTAGCTCTCATCAGAGAAGGTCCGGTGATGAAAGGTATCCTGAGCTAGAGGGGCACTAGGGAGCTACTGAGCCTCTCGGGATCCTTGTTCAGTACTCTCAGTGTAGCCAATGCAGCAAGTAGAATGTACTACAACTGTTCTTGCTTAAACAGACTGGCATTATACAGAGTGCCCTTTACAGGATATCACAGGGAAGACCTCAGTGGGCTGGGGCAGGAGGATGCAGAGGGGACCTGGAAGAATCCTAGGAGGATACCTGGCAGGATCCAGAGCAGATGCAGGAGCGACCCAAGGACAATAGGTCTCAGAACCACTAGGACGGCCCACTGGGGAGAAGAGTGTGTTTCCCTATTTGAACAGGAAGGTTGAATTTTAAGTCAACATTGGAAAAGGGGGAGCAGATGCTTAAAGAGAGGTATATCTGGGGTGGGCCTGTGCATCACACAGTCACCCTAGGACTGCCTGCCCCTGGACACAGATGCTTGCCAGAAGAGAAGTGAGGGTTCAAGGCATGTCTCCAGTTAGTCTGGTCATGAACAGAGGTGCAGGGCAGAGAAACAGATAAGCATTTAAACCTTCGAACCTCAAACCCTGGTGAAGTCCCTGCAACTCCTTGAAGGATACTTTAATAAGGTTTGTGTCCCATAAGAAGTTAGGTTGTTTTGCAGTTAACACCTAAGATGTTAACTCATCTTGTTGATACTATACTTTTTCTTAACTGAGTTATGAAAATACAGTATCCAAAAGATAAGTATCTATTCTTCAGAGCCTGGTAACTAGTAATAGGAAAAGACAAGCGTATTAGAATCTCACTCCATGAAAATGGCAAAATTGGCAAGCACCCTTGTGGAAATCAAATGGTAGAAAGAAGGAGCTTGAGACCATGTTCTAAAGTGGTGCTAGAAGGGCCTGCTGACCAGTCAGGCTCAACTCAAGCACTGGGGGCGTGTAGGCCTTGAGTGCAGAAAGATCACAGGTGGCTTTCTGGGAGAAGGGCATTAAAAAGGTGGGCACAAAAGCAGTGCGAAGGAGCTGAGAGTGCCAAACTGCTTTTGTTCCCGGGAGCTGATGTGTTAGCAACACCTGGGAGACACAAAGATTGATAGAACCAGATATATAATTTCTTCCCTTCACTTTTTAGGCTGTCTTCCTCAGATTTTATTAGGAACAAGATTTCCTCATAGACTCCATCCTAACTAATTTCCAAGTCTTTAAAATCCACAAGTCCCCCCAACCCCCAGTATTAGGATGTTTTGCAAGTGATGGTTCTGGGGTATGAAAAGCAAAACATGCTCACTGCCACAGTAGATGAGACACAAACAGCAGCAAGTGACAGCCTGTCAGAGCCCAGCCACCCACCTGCTGCAGATCTTCATGAGACTCAGTAGCCAGATGGCTGGACACTGTTCAGTAACTCTGTTAGGGCAACATCCTCTGACAGCCGTCACTGCAGCTGATTTTGGGACATGGCCATCACTTGAGAAGGAATTTCATTCTGGGGCTATCACCCCACCTTCCCCAGCCTAGAGCAGCCCACATCTGTTTTCTCTGGAGAAGTAACTGTTTAGTTTTTGGCTTGAGTGGACTATATACTGTTTGTTTTCTTGTGCCTGGCTCCTTTCCCTTATCAGTGTGTCCTGTAGGCTCCGAATGGTGTTATGAACCAGAGCTTCATTCCTTTCAAGGTTCTATAATATTGTCCTCTGGGTACAGTACTTCTTGTGTACCCTTTCTGCAGCTGGTGGACATCTGTTTTGATTCGACCTTGTGGCTATGAGGAGCACTACTGCTGTGTGCATTTCTCTGTGCTACTGCTGTGTGGGACGAGTTCCCAGGAGTGGAGTTGCGTTTCTGGCTGTGGCCTGTTTAACGTTTGGGAAACTGCCAGACTACTTTCCACCCATAGCACTGCTCAAGGTGCCCAGCCCTCAAAGCCCCCAGCACTGGCTTTGACTTTTTTTCACCGCTGTCCTTGTATGTGAAGTGATGTTATGTTCCACTGCCCTGATGGTGGGTGATGGGCACCTCTTCCTGAGATCACTGCACATCTCTGTATCTTCTTGGAGATACCTTTTCAATCCTGTTACCCATTTTCATAGTAGGGTGTGTTATTTATATGTTCTACGTATAAGTCTCTTCCTATATGTATGACACAAGCTATGATGTACTTTAACTTTATATGTCATGGCTTCATTTCAGAGCCAAGTTTTCAGATCTGTCTCACAGTTGTTTAGTATTGTATAGGTACATTGTGATTTATATGACTTGTCTTTTGTTGACTTAATCCAAGTAAGCTTGATTTCAAATAGTTAAATGTTTTATGTACTGCCTTTTTGAAAATAGTTTTGCACCTAATTTTTTTTATGAAAAAATAAAATTTCAAAACAAAGGAAGGAAAAGGAAAAAAATGCATCTACTGTTATGTTTTGAAAATCATCAAGTCCTGAATAGAACTTTGTTTCTTTAGTTTTGTAGACATTTGATCCTTTCAGAAAAAGGTCATGTTGAATGGAAGTTGATGTATTTTACACTTCAGAAATATTATCCAACTAAAGAACAATATGGAGACACCTTACATTTTTGTCGGCACTGCAGTATTCTTTTTTGGAAGGTAATAATTTTAAATGTATTTTTGAAATTTGAGAGTTGGAATTGGATGAAACAAACCGTTCACATGTATTTAAAACGGAAAGGTAAGAAAAAGTAGAACTATTGTTCGTGAAGAAAAAGCTAAAGAGAATTATTTCACCATATATTGGGGGTGGGAACAGGTGTCTGTAACATGTGTATCTTGTGTCTTGAGTTAGCAGTGTTGAAAGTGAAATGCAGGGCATTTCACCCTATGAGTACACCATCTCCCTCTCGTGGACATTAGTATGTAGCAGGCATTGAGGGAGCAGGGTGGCCTGATAACTCATCCACAGCTGCCTGTCCTGTCTTAACAGACCCCACTGTCTGCAGCAACCAGGATACACCCCAGTTCCCAAAGCACATGCTTAGAGCGAGGGGACCATACAGACATACAGGCTTCAAAATAAACATGCACTCTTCTTATTTAGTTGATCAAAACTTAAAGACTGTCAGTACTTATCTGCAGGTAACAACTTAGACACATCTTCAGCAATTTCCGTATCTAGAGAATAAGTAGAGAATCTTTCACCCCCTGGCTTCCTACTAGTTGTTTTGAATTCCTTTGACGCTAATGACAACAAACTTTGCATGGTCAGATGTAGGCCCTGTGGACTGCTGCTTTAGTACAATGTGTTTCCTTAGTGTGTTGACACTGTCGTTGGAATGCATTTACATGGTTTGCCTGGTGTTTGAATATGTTTAATAGGAGATTTTACTGGGGGAAAGCTTTGAAATGATGGAAGCTGTTACCTGGGGTGAGCAGGCAGCCCTGACCCTGCTGACCTAGGCTGTCCCTTGGATGGGCCCCTCCTTGATTGTCCTCAGGTAGACAGAGAATGGGACTTCTGAGTTTCTAAGGAAGTGAGGCTTTTGCTGGTAGACACAGTCACCTGCTTTGATTGTTTCTTTTGCTTTACATTTATCTAAATCCACTGTGGGTCACAAAGTGAATGCTAAATGTTGGAAAAGAGGGAACTAAAGCTTTTCATTTTTTTCATTTTAAACTCTTCTTGAGAGAGTAGCTCTTCTATGGGATGACCAGAGAACTTAAAGATGATGAGTTTGTCTTGTATTTTAGTAAGATTGGTTCTCTTTACTCTATCAGAGGTAAGCAGCATTATGAACAGTTGCTGATACCTCTAACAAAAATAACCCCCGAGGTTTGCTATTTGAGTTTCTGTTTTATATCTTGGTGTGACTCCTTCTGTCAGAATAAAAAATGACAGGATACCATCTCTCACAAGCAAGGACCATCCTGGACCCAGATTCATCCTCAGCCTTGGGGCATCTTCCTCTGCGCCCTCACTTGGTGTTGGCACCTGACCTACTCTCGTCCTTCCAGGACCAGTGCACTGGCTTCTCTTCTATCCTGTCACCACAGTGGATGACACATTTACATTGAATTCATTGCTTGTCTTCTTTTTCCTGAGCGGACCGTTTTATACTATGGACATTAATTAAAATCGTAATGCTTCTGTGGGTGAAAACACAGCCATTGGACAGAAGGCTCTCAGTTTTATGTGATCATGTTTTTTCCAAATCAGCACCTGAGAGTATTGGAGCTCTCCCGTTGGTTAATTAATAGACACACATACTCTCTCCATGGTGTCTGTGCTGTTAGGCAGTATAAGAATATGTTGCTTATTTCCTGAAATATGTAAAATTTTTTTAAATTAAACTGAGAGATGAGTTTTAGCTTTCCAAAAGAATTAGCCTGTAAATTCCCATCTTGCTATACATAATTATGCTGTAGAAATTCAGAATGAGCCCTGGTCTTCTGGTCTGGGATGTCCTTCCAGCCTTGAGTGGAGTGATGCCACTCTCCGTTGTGGTCCTAGGGACCTCTCAGCTCGTCTTCCCTCACTAGACATCCTTGCAGAGGACCAGTAGCAGACACATTCCTGCCTCTGAACCATAGCGTGAAGTATAAATAAGAAACGCCCTGTCCTGCTTTAGCTGCCAAAGCCATCAGCGCTCCCTGCCCAGTGCAGGAAGCCCTAAATATCTTAGGTGTGGCCACGTGAAGGCCACCATCCCACCTTCCCTAGGGCAGATGTGTGCTGCCCAGGAAATGGTGTCTGCTGCTCTTCTTCAGCCTAAACTGAGTCGTTAAAGTCATCTCAGACCTGTTAAGAAGGGCATGCAGATGACTAACTGTTACTGGCCTCAGCCTGGATGAAAAGCCAGTTCTGCATGTTGGACATGGGGCTGTTCTCCATACCCTGTTCGGGATCTGCTGTTTTGAAGAGTGATGCTTATACTTTCCCCTTGCCTTTATGGCCTGCCCAGTGACCCCCACCAGGTCACCAGATGCTGAGCAAGGCAGTTAACATGTAGGTGTTTTCACACCTGCCCCTCCCTGTTCCCTCAAGTGCACAAAACCCCAGCCAGACACTAGACTCACAGAGCTCAGCAAGCCAGGATGAGGATCTGGCATTTCTGTGTCACTTCTTATGTCAGCATATATCAGTTGCCAAAAGTAAGGGCCAAATACCCAGCGAGGACCTTGCAAGCCCATGTGGCTACCAGGAGCAAAGTTGTGGTGGGAAGTCCAGACCCCATCCGATCGTCCCCTGGTCTCTGATGAGCCATCTTCATATAAGCAGAAGTGGGGTCAGGAAACCTTTGCCATCCTCCCTGAGGAGCAGTGTCAGGGACAGGCTGAGGCTCCACCATGGGGCACTGGGGTGTTTGCTCAACACCTGCTACACTGTTTTCAGAGTAAAGTCAGTGTGGAAAAATGAGCACCACTTCTTGTTCTGTCCATGAACATTTCTGAAGATACTTCTGTGACCCCATGCTTTGTCCATTTGAGAAACTGAAAGGGTTTTTCTCCTTGTTCCAAAACAGGGTATCTGATGATGCCTTGTCTTTGCATAATATTTTGTATTGTCTAAATTTAGTTATTTGGTATTTTTAGTTACTTTCATACCAAATACATATCAAACCTAACTGCTAACTACTTCCTGCTCTTTCTAACCTGATTTCTCCTTTCCTCCCTTTGCTGCACTTCTTGCTGGTTCTTTTCTGTGCTGTGTCAGGACTACCACCTTGCGTGGCTATTCAAGGTACTTCTGTGTCCCCGTGTACACAGCTGCATCGCATGCTGCTCTGCCCTGCCTGGCAACTTTTGCTGAGACCATAGACCTGTCTGTCCCTGAAAGGTCATTCACAGGACATATGCAGTCCCGGGGCTAGGAACAGAGGCAGCCTTACATGGCCTCTGGGGATGGTGACAGATCTATTTTTTTTTTTTTAACCCTCTCTGGTCCCTCAACTCTTAAGTTTAAATGTCAGACCCTCACACCTGCTGTGGGCAGTGGTCCTGAGTCTGATCAGCCCTGTGTGGCTGGAGTGCACATGGGTGGAAGCCCCTGTGGCCAGAACAGCCAGGCTGGTGACAGAGGGCTCAGGATAAGGAGCAGCCAGGGGGGCACACAGCAGTCTCTTGTGTGAAAATCTCCCACTCCACTGAGACAGTGCTGGGGTCACTATGTTGTAGTGATACTCACTCTTGAGATGGGGCTGGGCTCCCTTGACTAAACACTGTGACTTTCTAGATATGGCTTGCAGGGGTAGTAACAATGTCTCCTAACACTTCTTTCCCCTGCAGGACTCAGGACACCCCTGCACTGCAGCTGACCCAGACAGCTGCTTCACACCTGTGTCTCCACAGCACTTCATTGATCTCTTCAAGTTCTAAAGATGGTCCTCACCCATGCTGTCCCTGTTGGAGGCTGCACATTGTGCTTTCTGTGTGGTAGCTGGTAGTAGATGTTTCCTGTCACCAAAAGCCATGGCAGAGTCCCAGAGTCCCTGAGTCCTTTGCATTTGGAAGGAACATGATAAACTGCCCCTCGGCCACCACATAATAGGAAGGCTTTATTGAACATTTCCATCTCTAAAGGAGTCAGATCCAAGCAAATCATTTCTATTTCTTTAAAACTTCTAAGCACATTAAAATTTGCAATTTTGTATATTTACAAATACAGATCTAAAAAGATTTTGGAGCCTACATTCTGTGTTGAATTGACACAACCAACCAAGAATGTTTTATAGTTGTCAAATTACAGTTTTCCATCTTATAGTAACTGGAGCACAAGATAAAACAGTTGATCCTTGTAAATACATTGTGCAGAATATTTATTTTTTTTAAAATGTAATTTCACAACTACAGTGGCTATGCCCATGTCAGTCCTCCTTGAGTCCAAGGTGAACCTAGGTTAATACTGGGCATTTTTGTCTTGGTGTTAACCCCCTGGGTTGTGAACTAACTGTGCCTACTGTTTGTAATAAACAATAGTTGGTTCTCTGATCTTAGGTACCCCTGCAGCCGGGACCAAACCCTGGATGGAGCGTCTGCTGAGGAAGGGTGGGACAGACCAGTGAGGCCTGCACTGGACTTGGGTAGAGGGTGCTTCCAGAGACAAGAAACAAACCATGTCTATTTGTTGATTCTACTTTGTTTTGCATCTTACTAAGAAAAGTGCTGTTAGTGATTTTTGATATCATTTAAGCCTTCAAAAGATTGTCTTATTTTTTAAATAATGCATGTCCATTTTAGAAATCTTAAAAATAAAATATACAAAGTAAAATCACCTGTAATTCCACCATGCAAAGATAACTTGCCCTTGCTAAAAATATAAGAAATTGCCCCTCAGCATCTGTAGTATAAATATGTTTCATGGTGTACTTCATCTTTGAATGAGTTGGGTTTCCTAATAAATTGCTTAAAACTTTTCTTATAAACATATTAAAATTTCTAAGCCTGCCAGTTTGTAAATGTTGATCAAAAAAGATTCTGGAAAAGATTCTGGATTTTCATCCACCTTTTGTACTGAACAGATACACATGACTAAGAATGATAACTTCCCTCAGGTGCAGCACAGACACCAGGGCCACTGTGTGAACCCTGGAGTAAGTTCTTCAAAAACCGTAAACAACTTGTCTGCCAGTTTATAACCAGGATCATTTGCCTGCATCTTACACATGACTTGGAAACAGTTTTCACTGACTGTAGCTCAAAGGATGGTGCAGCCATATCTGATATATTATGAACAATGGTGACCAAGAAGCATTGCACACCCACTCTTGTGGCATCGTGGTGACAGGTCACATCTCGTATGGCTTTTAGTGTGTGTTTCCAGGTTGGCAGCCTTTGTGAAAGGGAGACTATTGAGTGTCCAGTTTTTGTGCAGCATTGATACTCTGTTGGTGCTGTTATAACTGGACATATGGTTGGTTTGCTTACTGTGAGGAGGGGTATTTCCTCTGTGTATTTACTTATATTAAGGGGGGGACATTTCATCTGTGTATTTATTAGCTATTTTTGTTTTCTGTGTGTTCTTTGCCTGTCTTGGGGTGTTGTCTCTTTTATATTAATTTCTTCAAAGGATATTAACCTTCAATTTACAGTTCTTTCCACCAGTGGGTCATAACCTTTTAGCTGTTATGATGCTGTTTGTGCTATGGAATCACACATATCTGCTCTTAACTCATATAAATTGAATTAATTCCTCTCCAATAAAAGTAACCACATTCAACACCTTTAGCCATTAGGGAAATACAAATCAAAACTACATTAAGATTTCGTCTCATGGCTGTCATCAAGAATACAAAAAACAATAAATGCTGGGAGAGTGCAGGGGAAAAGAAGTACTTATATACTACTGTTAAGAATGTAAATTAGCATAGCCATCATGGAAGTCAGTATGAAGGCATTTCAGAAAACTAAAAATAGAGCTGCAAATGACCCCACTATACCATTTACTGATATATCCCTGAATGAATTAAAATCAATATGTTATGGGGATACTGGCATACCTATACTTACTGCAGTACAATTCACAATAGCCAAGACATGTAACCAGCATAGGTGCTCATTAATGGATAGATAAAGAAAATATGGTGTATATGTATGCACAGTGGTGCATTATTTAGCTGTGAAGAATGAAATTATGTGCAGGAAAATGATGGAATTGGAGATTGTCCTGTTAAAATAAGCCTGACTCAGAGAAGTACCACATTTTTCCTACTATGTAGAATCTTCAAAAAAAAAAAATAACCATACTGAGAATGTAGGGAAGACCACCCCTGTGCTCGTGAGTAGCTGCCCTACCAGCTGTGCATGTTGGTGCAACCCCACAGGTGAGTGGAGGATACCAGCAGGAGGCCAAAGAGTCGAGATACGGATAAGAAAGGCAGCTCCAAGGTGTGATGGTCACTTACAGATGCATTTGAAGAGTACTTGTGAACCCAGGTTCTGTTGGAGGGCCCCCAAAAGAAGGGTCCACCCTTACTGGATAGACTCAGTTGTGACTCACGTATATATGGCAGAGTGAGATTTGAGGATCCCGAGAGCCCAGGGCCAGATGGGCCCACTCACTGCCATACTGGCTCTGGGGGCCACCCTTATAACTGCCCTGAAAACCAGTGTCTGTATTGACACCCAGTTACAATTTTCCTTTGCCAGTTTGGAGATTCAGAAAGATTTGTTTCACACCTGATCTGTGAATACATGTAAGGAAGGAAGGGCCTAGCCAAGCAGGTCAGGATAAGTTTTGTAATAGCATGCTGTCCACCCTGTGTACATAGACTGTTCAGATCTTACACAGAAACGGCTGCTTCACAACAATGGCTATGCAGAATTTTTGCCTGAAATGCTTTTAAAATGTGACATATAAGCTTAGGGCATTTGGTCTTACATCCTGCAACCTTGCTGAAATATTGTAGTTTCCTTAGGATTTCCTATTTATACAAAATCATGTCATCTGCAAATAGACATGGTTTTACGTTCTCCTGTCCATCTGCATGCATTTTACTTTTTTTTCCCCTTTATTTTCTGTTTGTTTTTTGGTTTCTTTGAGACAGGGTCTCCCTACTAATTTTGGTCTGTGCTATGACTCAGTGTGTAGCCCAGGCTAACCTCAAACTTGAGATAATCCTGCCTCAGCTTCCCAAGTACTGGGATGTGTGCTATGACACACCCAGCTCTACTTTTTCATACCTAATTTTGCTGGCTAGAGCTTCCTGCACCAAACTTAAGTAGAGAGCAAGAACTGGCTCATCTTCCTGATCTTAATATGTTCTCAGCCTTTTCTACCAACTGTGACATCAGTGTGGGTTTTTAATAGATACTATACATTGGGCTCAGGAAGTTTCCTCCAGTTCCTAGTTTGTTTTAATCATGAAGGGTTATGGAGTTTGTCAAATGCTTTTTCTGCCTTTGCTGAGAAGGGTTTCATCTTTTCAAGTGTACTATGTTGGTTGTTACATTCCTGAACTGAATCCTGCTTGCTATGTGGGGCTGTCATATCATTCTCTTGTGATGTCTTAGGTTTTGATGTCAGAGTAGGAATAGCCTGACTGGATAAACTTGGAAAGTGTTCTCTCCTGCTTGCTTGTTTCAGTATTGAGATTGACGCAGTACTTTTGCATTGAGCCACATCCTCAGCCCTTTTTATTTTTTATTTTGATAGTCTTGCTAAATTGCCCAAGCTGAACTTGAACTTGGGATCCTCCTACTTCAGCCTCCCAGACTGCTCATATTACAGGCACATGCCACCATGCTTGGCCTTCTTTTTTCTTTTTTTGTGGCAAGAGTTTATGAAGTCTTTTTGTTTGTAGAACAGCAAACATTGGCACCTCACTTTCTGTGTGTTTATTTGCATTTCCTTGTGGGAAGTTCCTTCCTCTTTAGGATGAGGCTATTTTTTCTACAAATTTGGATTAAACCTTTTTGTTGTGAAGGCCTAACAAAGCAGGTAAGTTTGGGGAGTGAACCATAAAGAAGGATGTGACCCGAGCAGGATACACTGGCTGTTGTCACCACAGGCAAAACACTGACTCCACTTCCTGGCCCTAGACTCCCTACCCAATCCAGTATCCACATGAAGCCCACAAGGTTTGCATGGGTGTCAAGAAAGTGTGAGCAGACTTGCCCGAAACTAAACTGGCCAGCACCCTAGCACCCCCCATGCCCACAGCGTCCTCAGCTGACCCTCATCTCAAACAGAACTGCACTGTCTTCCTTGTCTTCTCAGAGGAAGAAGAGGCCCCTCTGCTTTAGAGAGGTATCCTGCCAGCCCTATCCTGCTATTTCTCTAGTTCTCTAAGGTGTTGTTATGGTTGATAACATTGTGTCAACTTGGGGAGTCTGGAGGTTTGGCTGAGTGATTCAGCAGGAAGCCAGGGTGCTTACTTTGTATACATCCTGAGCCTGTGGAAGAGGAGGGCATGGAGACTGTGAGAGCTACACGCCCCCTGGGTGGGGGTAGGCTGTTTACAATGTAAGGGAAGAGAAGAGGCTGCTTGCAGCCATTGCTCCCTTTTGCTGGTTGTTTTTGCTGTGCTCTGCTGCCATGAGTAGTGTGCCCTCTGCCATGTGCCACTCTGCCTCAGAACCAGCCAAGTATGGACTAAAACCTACACAAACCTTTCCTTTCTTCATTATGGATGTTGGGTATTTTGTCTCAGCAATGAAAGAAAAGTAACCAAGACAGGTGTAAATGTAGGTCATTGATTTAAGATCATCTATTTCAAGTTTCCTCTTACCTCCCCTTTTGCTGCATTCCATAAGATGTATGTTTTTTATTTTAACTTGTCTCTAGGTACATTTTAATTCTCCTTGTTCTTTGATCCATTGGTTAAGAGTGTGCTTAATTTCAAGATAGTTGTAGATTTTTTACTTTTCTTTCTGGTATTGATTTCTAGTTTCACTCCACTACAACCAGAATATTTTTCATTATTTCAATTTTTTGAAAAGTAATAAGACTTGTTTTGTGACCTAACGTGCTGTCTATGTGGGAGACTCCATATGCACCTGGACAGTGTAGGTTCACTGCTGGTGGTACATGGTATGGGAATCCTAACCACTGCTGAGGGGATTGCTGGGCCCCCCTCATACAGAGCTTCCCTACCGTCTTCAGGCCCTGTCTCCATCTCCCTTTTACCTTGTAAGCTCCAGTGCTGTATGTGTCCACTTGTTATATCTTCTTGATGAGTTTTCAGTGCTTTTCATTTAAATGGATGTCTACTGGTCAGGAGCCGGCTGAGGCTGGAAGCATAAGTATGTACACTGTGTACCAGAGTCCAGACGCTTGTTCTGAAGGACAGTATTTGCAACTCAGTCTCCCCACAGAAATACACAGTGCAGCCACAGGCCATCCACGCACATGAGCCACTTAACTGCATTGCAAGCTAACTAGATGCTAAAATGTGAATTTCATGTTCTTTTGCAGTCTCTCACCATTTGAAAATGTAAAACTGTTGAGCTGTGCAGAGACAGGTCGCAGGCCTGGCCTGGGCCTCAGGGTGCAGTCGGCCAGCTCTGTCTTCTCTCTTCTTTGGTACCTGTTTGACATTTTCCATTTACAATCTTGCATGATTTTAAAGTATTTTTATACTTATCATTTTTATTGCAAAAATAGTGTCTGCTCTTTGTAAAAAGATTTTTAAAAAGCAAAACAAAAAATTTAAAACATATTACCCATAATTCTGTATCAGGGTAATTACTCATAATTGATATAGCTTTCCAATGTTTTATATTGCTTTTTAAGACTCATATTCCCAAGTAAAAAGTCAGAGAAACAATACACACTAGGATACAACCCCCTCCTACACAGACCCAGAGACTGGGGCTTTGAGTGTGTATTCCAAGGAGTGAGCGTCTGTGATCACCAGTCTGGATCCCCAGAGAAACTGACGTTTCCATGTGCATCTGCAGGGTATCTCTGAAGATATTTTAATGAACGAAATTTGTTACTATCTAACTTACAGCACCAGTTTTAAAGTTTACAGGGAGCCATTTAAAACCTTAATCTCTGAAGAGGAAAAACAAGTCATTTCTCAAAAAGATGAAAATAAAGCAAATAATATCTCACGTCACATTTACCTCATCCAGATTTAGTTTTCTTGAAAATACTGTTAAATGATCTAAACTTTGTAAGTTTTTAAATCATAAAAGTATTCCCCTAAAACTCCCAAAATTAATTTTACCTTAGTATGAAAATTCTTAAATAGCAGTAATTATATAGGGACCAATAGCATTACTTGTTTTGCAAACAAAAATTCTACCCAACCTTTTTCACTAAGTGAAAATCTTACTTGCACCTCTGAAAACTCATGTGGAGGCATTAAGTTCTGAAAACACCAATCCCTCTAAACTGATACCCTCACAGAAGGGAGGACATAGTCATGATCTGGGAGGGACATACCCCACCCCATGGGGTCCCAGCAACAGCAGCAGGCCATGGTGCAGACAGCATAGTTCACAACCCAGGTGCAGTGGGCAGCAGAGCATGGCCACAGGCTCTCAGGAGGAAGATGACCCCAGAAGGGGCCAAAACAAAATGAGATTCCTAGAGCTACCTAGAAAACTCCCAGTCAGAACGCTCAGTCTACCTTCACCTTGTCATGCCCCCACTTCAGTGTTCAGAGGTTCTGTTCCAAGATGATCCTGGGTCCTTCCTATGTGCCATGGTGGCCATCTCTTCTTCACTCTTCCCTTCCCAGACCCAAAAACAAACGCTGTGGAAAGCTTGTCAGTGCCTCACTGTGCATATTATATACTTTCCTTCAGTAAATGCAAAATGCGTTGGGAAACACTAGCTTTTTGTTTGTTGTTTTTGAGACAGTCCACTATTCAGTCCAGGTTGGCTTTGAATTGTATTCCAGGCTGCCTGCATGGCCATGCTCACAGCTGCCATGTGCAGAAGGGATCTCGTCCTGAGCTGCTCATACCTCCTGAGAGGAAGGTGTTCACTGAGTCCCTAGAACAGTAGTGGCAAACATACGGCATGTGTGCCACAGCCAGCTCTTTGTTATTGAAAGCTCTACAAGTATTGACATCACTGCCCTAGAGCATGGAGCCACATGCTCTACATGTACATCAGCTCTCAAGGTACTCTGGTCTCAAGGTAGTGAGGATGGTTCTCATTATTGCTGGGGTTTTAGAAACTAATGTTCACCATAAAACTTAAGTCTGGAGGGAAATGAAATTATCTCACTGGATGGACCCAGTGGCCATGCAGCCAGCATCAGCCCAGGGAAGCAGGCACGTGTCAGGTTCAGCTGGAGCACAGGCCACACAGAAGATCCCCTGCCATGCAGTATGTGTACAGTAGGGCACCCAAACCCAAGAGCTGCCCAGGACAAGATTTAACTCTAAGAAGTTGTTTTTTCCTAGCTTGTAGGAAATACAAGGATGAGAGAATTACTAAACACCACAAAGAAACAGTGGAAATGTTCTGCAAAGGCCATGGAAAGAAGAATGCAGGCTTTTCAATTTTAAAAGATTTTACAGATCATGGCACCTGGTTTAGTGGGGGAAAAGCAGCAAAAAGACCTTTTCCAGACAATTGGGGAACTTAAACATAAGTATGGGTGTTGAATGAATCAGAAGTTACACAAGAGCACCCATGTCTGGTTTCAGGCTGCCCATGAGCAGCTTCTGTGTATACCACTCAAACGCAAAACACTCAGCACTTGCCAAATCAAAATGGTTAGGTTTGTGAGTGTGCTACATGCTATTCTTTATGCTTTGGCAGACTTTATTTTTATAATAAATTTCTAAAAATGAAATAGTCTTCTCTGCCAAAGCCAAAATGACCAAATCTAAATATGCTAATTAGTATGGTATAACTGCCTCTTGGAGGTTTACTTACAATTTATTCCTCTTGCCCTCTGACCTCCAAAATCCCCCAAGAGTTGAGAATGCAATCTGTCTTAGAAGATGAAAAAGCAAAACTTCCCATCTGCCCCTCAAGCGTTAAGTCCCACTCACTGAATGTTCCTAAGGCACACTTGGCTTGTTGGGAGGTGGGTCTCCATGAGTGATTACCTGGATGTGATCCCCCTGCATGAACCTGAGCCTGCAGAACTCTTCCAGACTCTCAGGAGAGGCTAGAGGGGCTGAGCAGAGACATACATGCAGCATGTGGTTCACGGGATGAAATTCAACCTGAGCAGCTGATACAGTCTAAAAAAATGAAGATGAGAGCCCATTTTAAAAAATATCTGCATAAGGCTGGCTGATTTAGGGTAGCTTGTAACTAATATTTAGAGCAACTTTCTAAACTCTGGTTATTTGGCATAGCAAGGTACTGACCAAACTCCTGAAGGAAAATTATCCCCACTACTCTGTAATCCCCTGGTTTTCCCACTGAGCTCCCAAACTCCTCTTGTCAAGTTCAAAACACCTGCCCCAAGACAAAGTCCTGTGCACCGGCCTTGACTATAGGGAACTGTGCTAGGTGCCAGCAGATGCAGGCCCAGCAGAATTTCAAACAGCCGAGGCCCCTTTGAGCACACAGGTGTAACAGGTCTTTGACCAGAAGCACTGTGCATCTCTCTTGGTAGTATATAGCTTCCCTGCCCACACCTGGGTCCCCACCTGACCATCCCCAGGTGTTCATCAGTCAAATTTTCCTGCTTCTGATTCTTCTTAAAATAGTATGGAAGCCCTCCCTCCAGGACAGCACTTCACCTGACAAGTGGGGGTGCAGGTGAACAGGCTCCTGGGGTAGATGTGAAGATGACAAACGGGGTAAACGAGTATGGGTGTACAGGCACCAGAGGCAGGGGCTCCCACCAGGATGACGGTATGCTGGCTATGACTGTGATCATCTAGCCTAAACATCAAATTATTTTTAAGTGGTCCTACTTGCAACACTTAAAATTTTTGTTTCATTCTGTTCATTTCCAGTTTTGTTTTTCAGGTACAATTTTTGGCAGAAAGTTTTATTTAGTCCTTAAACTCAGCTGGCCGTGTGAGCTGGGTTTTCTACCTCAGAGAAGAGAATGTTAATCGGAAAACAGCAGGCTGCTTTTGTCTGGTTCAGCATTCCCCTCCTCCATCACTCTGCTGTGCCAGGTCATTCAGTCAATAGGTCTGGGTAGCTCCTAGCCAGCAGTGGGAAAGCAAGAGCAAGTCTCAGGCCGGTTTTATACACATGATGAGAAAGTGAGACCAAAAGAGACAGGCCCCAGATCCCAAGGCTTTCCACCAGTGAGAAGCCCCAACGCTGGCCTACACCATCTTTCCAAAGTCCGCTCAGGAATGGACTGACCCAGCAGTTGAGTCCACATAGTCTGGCTGAAAGATGCCTGGACCTGACACAGCCCCACTTGCAGCTCAGTCTCTTTACACGCTGTGTAAATGGCCAGGAACATCTGTGGCCTCACAACGGGAGCCAGCAAGAAGACGTACAGGTGAAGAGGAGAGGCTAGGGTCATGACCTTCACCCTTATTCAGCACTGGGGCCACCTGCAACCAGCCCTCCCACCTCCTAGTTACTTCATTCTCTTCTGTGCTGAAATAATTAAAGGCTTGTTTTCTAAACACACAGCACTTCATGATTATGTTCTTGTCCAACTTTTATTTTTTGACACAGTCTTGCTGTTTACTTTAGGCAAACCTTTTAGCTCACAGATTGTAGAGGTTTAGGCAGGGTGGGATTGCAGAGGAGAATCAGTCCATGAGAGGGTAGGCAAGAAGGTACTAAAGCAAGCCTCTCTTTCCCCTTTATCCCATCCAGGCTATAAGCCTTTTGTGTGGTGCCACCCACATCCAGGTGGGCCTTCCCACTATCCACACCCAGAACCGTGCTAAACCAATCAATGGACTAATTTAATACCACATACCCTTAATCCCAGTGTCACACACCCTAGATCCAGCTAGTTCCAAAAAGCCCTATGAGAGCATGAGGCTTTAAAGGCACATCTAGATACAAGCCATAGCAAATTCACAGTGATCCATCTTCCTTAGCCTCCTAAGTGCTAAAAGTACAGGCATATGCCATATATATGTTATCTTCTGAATTTAATGTATTCCAGAAAAATTGAAAAATACAGCTAAAAGTCATCTCATACATAATCCTTTCATTTTAATTAACATACATCAGCCACATGGCCTGCTATGTTTCCTCATCTTTGTGGGTACGAGGATACTATGGTGGTGGTGGGGCAAAGATATAACCAGGATGTCCACATCACCAGGATGATGGATTCCCCTATTAAAGGCTGCCAGACCCCAGTGTACTAAGCTACACTGGACCAGCTTGCATTTTAAAAAACACGGATATCCAAGATAATTGAGTGGCTAATATACATATTTTGTTACATCTCATGTTCTAAGGAGCCATAGCACAGAAATAAGAATACAGGGTATTGACATTGGTAGATGAAATAAGGGTACAGGGTGTTGACACTGGTAAATAAACTTTAGTCCACCACACAGACCCTGGGCTTTCCCTACCATCTGCAGAGGACTGGGCTCTGTTTACTCTCCCTGGAGGACCCCTCTGTAAGGCTTTGAATAGACAACATGGGACTGGCCTAGCCTGTTAGCTCTTGGCCATCAGGGCAAGGTTTCCAGAAGCTCAGGCTTCAGTGACATTGTTTGCACTGCTGAGGGGCCATGACAGATTCCTGTTCTACATGTGGACAAAGTGCTCACACCAAGTCATTCTTGGTACCAGTTGATCTTTTCTGCCTTTCCTCTAGTACTGGAATGCTCACAACCTGAGAAGTGGACATAAATAAGTTCTCTCTGTTCTTAAACCAAAAAGTTTCCCAGTGACACCCATAGAAACTGTTCAGTAGCAGATGCTTTCAGTTATGTTTCAGAGGAAGTCAGGAAAGACATTTTCTGCAAACACAGCACTCATTTGTGCCCTGAGATAAAGCTTTCCCTAGAAAGCTCCTCATCACCCACTGCAGCCTCTTCCTCCTGGCCAGGACAGTGCTCATACCCATCCGTCTCCTGTGTGGAGCCAGGGTCAGGAAAGGGATGTCCCAGCACCCAGAGTGCCCTATGCATGGCCATATGCTTGGCCAAGGCTTTTACCAGTGATCCTCCCCAATGTACAGAATGAAATGTGAGAAATACCCAAAAAGAAAAGCAATTGCAATGCCAGGGACATCTAGATACAAGTCAGAACAAATTCACAGTGATCCATTGCCTTAGCCTCCCAAGTGCTACGATTATAGGCATGTACCACTATGCCCAGCTATCTTGTGGTGATGCAAGCCTGTAATCTCAGCACTCAGGAGGCTGAGTCAGGAGGATCACCTCAAGTTGAAGCCCAGCCTAGACTACCTAGAGTTTAAGGATAGCCTGACCCTGTCTCAAAAAATAAAGCAATTGCTATTAAAACCTCCCCTACAGAAAAACAACATCCCGCCACCTTCTCATTGAGGGCTCACCGTGGGCCCTTCCCACGGGGTACCAGCTGTGCATGTGGGAATCTGATGCCAGCCTGGTGGCCATTCAAAAACATGGCACAAAGAGCTGGGAGCAGGCAACCATGTCATCCAAACATCCAAAGAAGAGCTGGTGCCCAACGCAGGTCAACAGCTCACACAGCAACACAACCCACTGCTCCTGGTGGTGGTCAGGAGGCCACAGGCTGATGTAGAGAATTGCAGGGGCAAGTGAATCTGTCCTGGCACACGACACTTGCAGAAGGTCGTGTGGGCAACCAAGCCTTAAACTGGCACAATCTTCTGTGATCACTCAACAAGTCCACAGTGTCCCTGCCTCAAGACAGTGTGCTGTCTGTCTAGTACAGATACACTCAACCAAGAAGCATTTTAACAGTGTACAGACAGGCAGGATGCAGGTGAGACCAGGCCATTACCATGCCAAGGTAAATGTTCAGCTACAAAGGAATGGCACCACAGGGAGAGAGCTATAGCCACAGAAAACTGTTGGAGATTGCAGAGGCTAGCTTCCTTGCGAATCCCCAGTGTCCACGACTTAGGTCTGTGTTCCAAGTGAGCCTCTATATCACTTGGTGGAAGGTGGAGAGCAGGAAAAAGCTTTTCTGCTCACCAGCATCAGCAGACCCTTCGTTATCAAGCAAAGGCTGATGAGCAATGACCACTAACTGCTGGATCCCAGGGGTTCCTACAATTAGCTGTTCTAAGACACAGCCGCTGATAACAGCGCTTGGAGCCTGACTCAAGATGAGGAGCCTGGGAAGTCAGGGTCTCATGGCTTTCCAGCCTTTGGTTCTGCACCCCGTCACAGCCCTTGTGAAGGCCACGCTTTCCACAGAGGACTGTGCCAAAGGCCTCATCACCACAGCTCTGCTCCCTCTGTTCCCTAACAAAGCAAGTCTTCTTTCAGTAGGAATTTTATATTTTTCAACAAGGGGCAAAAGATGTGTCACCACTTTCCGGCTCTTAGAAAATTCCGTATTTTCCTTTCAGTGAGGTTATTCCTTCTCAGTGCAGCTGTCAGGACTCAGGTGCCTGAGTGTGGCTCACATGGCCAAGACCAACACCAGGAGCAGAAGGTGCTTCCCACCGGGACAAGAAAGGTACAAGTGACACCCAGATGCTAATGTCAAAGGCCCCAGGCATCAAGGCAAGGGCTGTGCATTGCTTGATGATCACCCAACAGAAAGTATGTGGCAGTTCTCAGCTTTGAAAGGACTAGAAAATGATGGAAAAATCTCTTAACTGAAAACTGAACATAATTTCATCCTATCCAACCCTTGCTACAAGATCTGGGCTCCATGACCAGAAGCAGCAGCCTTGCAGCGGAAGGAGCTACATACTACAGTCCAAACGCGCCTGGCAGCTGTGACATCCGCTGACCTGCTTCTTGGTAGAGGTCCTTGCATCTTCATAGGGGAGTGAGCTCTCAGGTGGGTCTCTGGCACCTGTTAACCTTGGGACTGTTTCAAATGTTTTTTAAACAGCTGTCAGAGACTTGTAAAGTTATCAGCGCAAATCTCTTCAGAACTTGTGCCAGTGTCCCAGTTGCTTGGGCAATGGGCTGTCAGATGAAATAACCAGACTGAGTGAACGGCCAAAGCACACAGGGAGAGGATGAGGACAGACACAAGTTCTCAGGCAAGAAAACAGCAGGAACCCACAGACGCTCACAAGGAAGCCTGACAGTGTCATCACGGGAAGGCAGTAGTTAGCCTGGAGCCACAAGGAAGAGCCAGTGAAACCCCACTTCCAGGGTTACCAGCCTAAGGTTGTCTAGTGCGGCTGTGTACCTCCCACCAGGACATCTGCATCTACAGATAGGCAGAGGTTACAGGCCACCCTACATAATCAAGTTCCCACAGGAACTGGTCAGTAAGAGGCTTCTGCCTCTCAAGAAGGATGTTTCCAAAGGGCACCTTTCCAAAAGATGAATAAAAATGATTAGGTAAAAATGTACCAGGGCTGGGACGTTTCTGTTTCTCAACTAGATGTGGAAGGTGGAAACCTGTGTAAGGACCTAAGAGGCACCTATCCTCAGTAAGACTTCCAGACAGCTGAACTCGGGCACAGATGAACATGGCAGCAGGTGCTCGGTCACCCTGACAGCTCAGCCAGCAGCTCAGAATCCAAAACACATCTGCACAATGCAAAGTGAAACCATTTGTTCAACTATGAAAACACATAGTCTGCACCTTAAAATGAGGTTTACAAGGTCAGGAAAGTGCCATGAGCACTAAGTGATCAAGTAAAGTTTCTGTAAGGAGATGACGATAATCATGCAAACTACCAAGAGATGAAGATAAAAACAATACTTTTATTTTTAAAAACTTAAGCATTAAGGTGGAACCTTCCCTCCCTGAATACAGTCACATTCTGTCAGAAACTATAGAACACCACAAAGCATTGATGCCCAGGACAGCAAGTCCTCACAACTTGCCCAAAATCACAACCCCATCTGCTTGCTGGTCTAGTCTGTTCACTGTGTAAAACACAAGATTCACTTTGATGAGTCCTTTAAAGAAAAGGCATTTCTCCCCATAGCACACCAATAAATATTTACACTAAAAACCAGATATAACAGAAGAAAAAAGTCATTTTTTTCATTAATCTTTGTAGATAAATTCAGTTCACAGTGCATATGCCAATCCCGGTCTGGCTCAGTCTTTACCTCTGGAAGAAGGACAGCGTGGAGGTCCCTAGCATATGCACCAGAATGTCAGTGAGGCACTGCAGGCACTTAGTGTTCCTGCAGAGACACAGTGAGGGCAGCCAGAGGATGACTGCCCGAGTCTCAAGTGCAGCATTTACATCCCTGCACAGCCCAAAAAAAGCCCACACACTAGCTATTGCTATAAAATACTTGCATGGGTCCTGGCATGCTGCATATTTGTACTATCCCAGCAGTGATTTCTCTGCGGAGATGGAGGGTCATAGCCATGTACCCAACTATATACCTGAGGAAACTTATGATTTCCCAACTCAGCTACTATACTAAAAAATCATAAACTTTCCTCTGTATTATTAAACAAAATGTTCACAATTTCAAGGTTGTAATAAATTTTTATTGAATACCGCTTAAAGCATGTCCCCCTTTCAAGGCTTGGTAAGTAAACGTCTTTTTCTATTTTAAAAGGTGGATGGATGGATGGATGGATGGATGGATGGATGGACTGACAGACAGACACACGGACTGATGGATGGGTGGACGGATGGGTGGATAGGTGGATAGCCAGCTATAGAAAATGGACAAAATTATTAAGTAAATTTGTATAAGAATACAAACAAGCACTCTGATGCATCGCACCGTGCTCAGCCATCAGGCTCATCTTCAGTTATCCCACAGGAGCATTAGACAGAACATCCAGGTAAATAAAACAGCACAGAAATGCTCAAGGATGGGTACTTTTTGCCGTTTTTACTTTGTATTGTTTTGTTTTCCCCAGGAGGGGAATATACAGTATAACTGGAGGCTTTTTTTAAAACAAAGTAAAAATACACTTCTTCTATCAAACCACTTTTTTCTAAAATAGACATCTGCACATCCATTGCTAAAAGCCACTCTTCCAGACATACCAAGTGTCCCTGACACAGAGGCCACACTGGGGACAGCAGCAGGTCTACAGAGACAGGCAGAGCATGATGCTGTCCAGTCAGCCCCAGCTACCTGTATGGAAAACACTTCCTATACACCTCACATCAATCACAGTAAGTATCTCATTTCAAAAAACGAAACAACTAGGAATAATAGAAAAGAGGCACTTCAGTGTATAGTTCTAACTCCATACTTAAGAAGTTAACATTTTCCAAACAAAATTACCAAGTGACTAAAATTCATCTGCACTTTATAGCATTTCTTTAATCTTTGAACTAAAAATGCAGATTTTTGAAGGAAATAAAGATGAGTTATTTAGAAGTCCAGGAGAAATAATCAAATCCAGAAGAAGCAAGATTACCATCAAGCACACCCTGACACTATTCCTCCATCAGCAATGGTGGACATGCATCTGAGGTGCCATTGACCCTCCAACATAACCTTTGCTTTTCCAGTATTTAATTTGTTACATATTTTTAAAAATTTAGTAAGATACAATTTAACTTGCAAGTTAAACAGAACTGAGCATAACCCTGGAAAAACTCATCTTGTGTTTAGGGGTGCAGGCTCCTACTCGCAGAATATGGCACACTCGCAGAGGGCATCACAGATGGCCATGTGTGCAAATGCAGCAGAGAATGTGGAGGTCCCAAAACAGAACTGCAGCTGATAGTAGCATGGAAATACTTTGTGACTGACTGCAAGTCATTTTAGGATGACATCAAAAATTTACATGTCCAGGTTCAGCAAACATGGACTGCAATGGGTAGATGTTCCACTTAAGGCAACCAAGTGCAGAACCTCATGTGTTCACCTGGGAGCCACACTGCATTAGGGTATCTGTAGACAGTGGGCTCCTACTGCACTGTTGGAGGCTTGAAAACACAATGGGGTGAACAGGAGGGCACCAGGCCTGGCAAACCCAAAAGCTTATGCAGTGGCACAAGGTGTGCATACACTTGGCACATGGCTTGCCCTGCTCACTCCACGTCCTCCTGGGTGTCTGTCAGGTGACCCTTGCTCTGTCGCCTGATGCTAACCAGCTTCCCCGCTGACCGCAGGCTCCAGCGGGAACTGGCTACTGAGCTGGATAGGCTGGTGTACTTGCTGGAACCCTTTGCATCGCCCTCCCAGCCTGCCCAGCGCTGGCAGTCACTTGAGGCGTCCCCTGTATCAGCTGCCACGTCTTCGAAAGCAAGCCTTGGAGGTTCCCAACCTTCAATCTCATCTGGTTTCTTAGACTGTATGTTCTGTTTTAAAACCAAATTGTCCCAAAATCCAGACTTCTTCTCTGATTTCAGCTCTTCTTTTAATCGTAAGTTAGTTCTGTAGGAGATGAAAGAATTAAATGTTGGTGATCCAATGTTATAAATGTGTCAATTTTATACAGTTCCCTTTTAAAACTGTTAAATTACATAAAAGCTGACAGAGCTATGTGTAAACATTTTAAATAAAAACTGAAGTTTAATAAGGAAAAATCAGTCACTACCCATTGTTAACAGATCTTGTATAAGTCATACTTTGGGATACTTCTTGGCATAAGCAAAGGCTCAATTCTGAAACACAAAACCTGAGAGTGTTATTAAGGATCTGGGTTCATGGGCCAGGGATGTAGCTCAGTGGCATAGTGTCTGCCTGGCAAGAGTGAGGTCCTCAGTTTAATACTTGGTACCAAAAACGAAAATAGTAAAAAAAAAAAAAAAAAAAAAAAAAATCTAACTGTTCAAGCCAGGAACAGTGACAAATGCCTGAAATGTCAGCAATCAGGAGGGTAGATATGAGGACTGCAGGTTGAGGAAGGACCTTTCAAGGCCATATGAAGGGAGTGCTCAGGCATCTGAGCAAACCATACATGAAATCCAGGGTTCGGATTAGGGAAGAAGGGGTAGACTTCATCTAGCAACTAGGTTTTCAATTGGACTACTCATAGCAACCTAGTCTCAAGCATTTAGTGGGCACACAACAAAAGCAAGAATTCAGAATACCTCTACTATAAAAATGAACACAAAGCCTGTGTTTGCTGCCATGGGCCATTCCTGACCAGTTCCTAGAACACTGCAAGGAACATGGTATCCAGGCCTCGTTCCAGAGATGCTATTGTGTCAGCAGATTCCTGGTAGCCAAGGGGACTAGATTTGCCCTAATCCTCCAGGGAACAAGATGGCAGGCAAAGCTAATGCTCCACTAAAGCAAGTATGGCACTGCACTTGCCCTCAGTCCAGAGGAGCACACAAACACAGATGTCGTGGTGCTGACAGAAGGAAACCACGTATAGCTCACCAAGATAAGCCTTCTCAACAAACAGCACTTCTTGTCACACAGTAATTTGCACGTGTGCTTGCAAAGATAAAAAATGTGCCCTAGAAGGACATTTCACAGATTGGGCTTTTGGGAAATGATGGGATATGGAGACGCTAACTAACCTCACCAAAGGACTAATCTACTGATAAGCGCATAGCTGAGCTGGCTATTGGGAGGTGGGGGACTAGCTGAAGGGAGTGGGTCTTAAGGGCATGGCCTTGCAGTTTACATCTTGTCCCCAGCCTCTTTCTCTGGCTCTTCTCTCCGCTTCCTAGCCATCATAAGGCAAGTAGCTTTCCTCCTCCACATGCTTTCACAACATTCTGCCTTTACCACAGTTCTAAAAGCAGATGAGTCAGACATGCAAAATGCAAGGGTTCTGGTGGCTTCCACTCAGATTTCAAGGGAAGGTTTTGGAGGCTAGGTAATATGTAGAATCCCTATGGGAAGCCCCTGAGAGGACAGTATGTGAAGCTGTGGTAGTGAAGGTGAAGCTGCAGTGGCAAAGAGATACAAGGAATACCTGCCAAGGAGAGCTTCAGGCAATAAGTAGAGCCAGCCCTAGAAGTCATGTCTATTACAATGGGCAGGGCCATAACGACAGCTGCCCAAGCCTGTTGGAGCTTACATGATAAATGTTGCCCCAGATGCTGGACATGGAGGTATAAGATTTAATGTTTTCCCTGCTGGGTTTCCAGGTGGCTTTGGGCCAATTCCTCCTTGCTATTTTCCTATTCCTCTCTTTCAGAATGGGAAACTAAACTCTGCCAGTACAGGTTGGAAGAATATAACTTGTTTTTTTTATTTTTATAAGGTCTCACACAAAGGTGCTTTAAGTCTCAGAGGAGACTCTGAATGTGGAATTTTGAGCAATGTTGGAGCTGTTAAGACTACGGAGACTCGTGGAGATGGACTGAAAACATTTTGCATAATGAAGAGGACCTTAGATTCCAGGAGTAGAATGCTACAGTTTGGAACAATGTTCCCCAAAAGGCTCAGACATTTAGAGGTGCAGCAGCTTTTGGGACATGACCAGATCATAAAGACACTAACTGCATAAATGGAATAAGCCAGTGTTGACCTCATAGCTGAGCGGGTGGTGAGGGGACAGGGCCGACCAGAAGGGAGTGGGGCACAGGGCCATGACCTTGGGGACTGTGTCCTGCCCTCGGCACCTTCATCCTAGACTCACTCCTTTCTTGCTTCTGCTTCCTGGCTGCCACAAGGTAAGCAGCTTCCCTCTGCCTCACCCTTGTACCATGTTTCTGTCTCAGAACCAGCTAAGGCCTGAAACTATGAGCCAAAATAAATCTCTCCTCTTTAAACTGCTTTTTCTTAAGTATTTGGTCAGAGCAATAAAAGTTGACCAAAAGAAGGTGGCACTACCACAAGACAGTCCATGACTATTTCCAATGCACTTTTTAACACTGTGAAATATTTATAAAATGGCAGCAATGTGTCAATTTAAATTGGTTTAATTTTCTGAAATCATTTACAATTTAGCAATCAATCCTTTTTAACAGTTTTTCTTTAAATTCTGAAAGTAATAAAAATTTTAAGTATGGCTATAGAGTGTCTTAAGGCCAATAAGTTCAATTTCAAATTCTAAGTTTTTTTAACCTTTCTATAGTGTTTCAAAATGCTATGGCCCCCAGGAGTTTTCACCAAAGGCACATTTTATTTATTTATTTACTTTGTCTCTAAAACTTCCAAAATGCATTACTTCTGTGTAACGCGGCAAGGGGAAATCTCTGGGGTCACCTCCCACAAACAGAGTAGGACCTGCTGTGCCTTGGAGCGGCCCTCTCCAAGGGCTCTGGTGGTCACTCCACTGCAGCCATCTTCTCCACCTCCCCATGCCTTCCTCCCTCTCATGAAATGATCATTTTACATTTGTGACTTACCCTTTGGACTTGGGAGATTTACATCTTTCAAGTAGATGTTGTTCATCATCTTTATTAAACAGAGAAGTCACATCTTTCCAACCTCGGAAACTTGTTCCCTGAACCTAACAAAAGGTTAAGAAAAATGTCAAATATGATGTAGTAAATCAGTAGATCTGTTTTCTATTCCAGTGAGTTTGATGTCATGTAGATGGGAATATGGTCTGAGAGAGGCGTTGTCAGGCAATTTAGTTATGCAGACATAATAGTGTCCTGACAGAAACCCAAATGGTCCAGCATATCCACATCTCCATGTATGGTACAGACTTCCACCCACAGGGCCATGAGCATTCTAAAATAATGAAGAAAAGCACAGGATGGTAAATATGAAAACTGGTACTGTACTCATTTATCAAGAGTTATGTGGTGATCATCACCATATGTGCTGTACTTGAGACAAGCAGCATCTTCACAAACCAAGGAATGTGTGGCACTATGACATGACAATGGCTGTGGTAACACTAGGGCACCATCTGCAGCAGGTCCACTGCTGACCACCTGGTTCCTGGTAAGGCTGCCTCTTCCTTCTGCGTATCTCCACACACTGAGCAATCTGCCTGTAAGCCACCTGTTATCTTAGATATAATAGTGACAGTTCTACCTGCTTGTCCATGTTACTGAGTGACCTACATTTGGTAATATGCTAATCAATAATCACATTTTCCTTAAAGTTGGTTGGGATAATGAGGGTTATGGTTAAACGAAGCTTCCCATATAAGAATCAGCTCTCTAATGCTTGAGCCTGATCTCAGCAAAGGATATCTCCTTCAGCCTTCAGTACCTGAGGGGACAGTGGCCCTTGTACAGGTGTCTGAGAAGAAATAATATTTGGCTGATTCTGAACAAATTATTTTAGAAATTTGCATTTCTGAAATCTGAGTATCTTATAATTAATGCCACCTAGATCTATAAAATACTTTGATTTTTTTAAAAAAAGGAATGTATACAAAGAAACTAACATTTCCTGCAAGTCTAGATTTGCATTGCATGGTTTAGCATTCCTCTGCATCCATTATCTCTGCTGGGGCTGTCTGGAGGGAGGGCCCTGAAATGGGGCAGACCTAGCTTTGAATAATCTGAAATATAAAAACAGAATACAAAAATACTGTAACACTGAAAAATTAAACTGAGCAGCTGGGATGCCACTGGTATGAGACAATCTATCACAAATTCAATTAACCTGCCAAGGCAGCCCTATGACTAAGAATCCAGTATCCCCAGCATGGGATATCCTCAAGAGCTGGCAGAAGGCCCACAGATCCCACTTTCTACCTATCAGGCCAGGCCAGAGGATCCTAACCTAGGCAGAGATCTGTGTTCCAAAGGGCAAATGGCCCAACAAACCCACTGGGAAGACATTAACAATCATGGATCTAGTGCAGCACCCACTCCAAAAGAAACCACAATGTCAATAAACCAGGTGTTTAGTATTATTTTTCTATGCTATTCTGAGACCTTCCAGGCTGCGGTAATTCACCAGTGCTGTGAAACACTAGCATGCATATTTGGTAGTCCATATGGCTCGGCACAATAAGCTGCTAGCAGGACTCCACCAAGAAGTCTGAATTAAGATTTTGATCCATCTAGACCCTGCAGGATAACAGTGTACGTCACCAACATGCCTCATCCATGGATTGAACAAAAACCCACAGGATAGACACTGGATCCACAATACAGACGCTGAGCTCTAAGACTGTCAGCCACTAAGCTAAAGCAAGCAGCCATGAAGTGAGCCACTCAGTCCAGATGCTTTTAATGGTGGCTTTAACGAAAGTAATCTCATATGTACTCTTTCTAAAGGTACTTTAAAAGAAAAAAAAAAGCCTCATTAAGCCACATAGGAGAGATAGTTTCATACTAGTGACAAACAGTGTTCATGGGATACAGAAGCCGGGCCTACCTTTGCAGCAGTCCCCTTATGCAAGGTTCTGCTTTCCATAGAGTGTTACCAACAGGTAGTTGAGGTCCAAAAATATTAAATGAAGAAATCCAGAAATAAATAATGCTTAAGTTTCAAATTATGCTGCATCCTGAGCAGTGCAAACAGATCCACGCAGACCTGTCCCATCCCACTGGGCATGACTCATTAAATCCAGTTGTCTGCTCTGCATATATTATCTTCCTGTTTGTCACTCAGGAACCGCGGGGTATGGGGTCAACTGTTGCAGTATCACAGCGCTCAGGCTCAGCAGCCCTTATTTTATGTAACAGTGCTGTAAAGTTCAAGAGTACTGCTGCACTGGTTTTATTTATGGCTGTAACTGCTGCATTTTATGAGCTATTATTATTAATCTCTTACTGTGCCTAATTTATATATTAGCTTTTACGATTTATTTCTGAAATTCCTCCAAGAGTCTCATGTGCTCACAAGTGGGGCTTCTGGATGATTATTGAGTCATGGGGCTCACAGCTGGCTCGCTGTTAGAGGTGGTCACTGGGGCGTGGCCTGGAAGGGCATCTCCCTCTTCTTGGCTCTGTCCTTCATTGTCTGCTTTCTGGCCACTGTGACAGCTGTCCTCCACCAGGCCCCTCTGCCATGCTGTTTTTTCTTTATGACTGCAACATGAGCCAAAATAAACCTCTCCTCCTTTAAGCTGTGGATGTGAGATCTTGTGTCCCGGTTATGAAGACAATGACTAAGACATTAACTCTTAGAAGGCTGTATTAATGGGTAAAACCAGTGCACACAGAGTTTGGTTACAGGCATCTTCTGGAGTCTTGGAAGACCTCCCTGAAGACAAAAGGATGGGAGAGTGCACTTAGTACTTGTCATGGTCATGCTGCCATGTTTCCTGGTGTGATAGTTATCACAATAACAATGTATGTTAATGTATGTAACATTAATTAATATACAATAACAATGTATGTAACAATGAGGTTAACGTATGAGCCAGGAGTGGTGGCACACACTTGTAATACTGGCTACTTGGAAGGCTGAGAGTAGGGGGATCACAAATTCAAGACTAGTCTAGGCAATTTAGCAAAATAAAAAGGGCTGGGGATGTACTTCTCTGCTCCCTAATTCAATCTCTACTACCACAAAAAAAAAAAGAGGGTGGGTGAATGCATAGATCTCTAAGTCCACACCCTAATAACAGAGTGTTCACACCCCAGAAGTTTTCTACTTAAGGCTTAATGATGGCACCAGAGTGAGGCTGGCTGGGGTAACCTAAGAGGGAGGGAGGGAGAGAGGGAGAGAGGGAGAGAGAGTAACTTCCCTGCAAGGCTTTCTTTGGCATTGCCATAAACTGCCTCTATCCCTGTCTTTCCTGAAGATGGAACATGGAAATAGCCTCACTCTAGAGCCAGTGTCCAAGCCACAGATACTTTGCTGTCCACCTGGGACAGCACTTGGGGACATACCACCTCGGACATACTTTGCAGCCAGGCTGGGTTCAATCATGACATAGGAAAGGCAATTCTGATTTCTAGCTATTCTAAATTTTACACTCAGATAATCTTATGTTTAAACACTCAAGTTAAGAGCAATTGGTAATTCTGGAGGGATTCAGGCATCTAGGTCAACTGTGAAACCAAAGCCAAGCCCCCTTTATCAGACTAGAATATCAGGATACAGGAAAAGTTTCAAGAGATGTGCACAATGCAGGACATCTCAGAATAGCATCAACTCCATGCAGCCTGTAGACCCCAGACAGGGAAAGACCACTGTCCCCATGCTCCTGTCCACTGAGGGCTATCAAAGAATCAGGTATACTCAGAAGTACACCACATGGTGTCCAGAACCACACACCCACCCAAACAGTGTCTAGAATTTCATGTGTATGTGTGCACATGCACACACACACACACACACACACTGTACTATATCCATGATCACACACACTATATTCTATCTAGATCATACACACAAACATTGTACTGTATCCAGGATCACACACATACTGTACCCTATCTAGATCACACACACACACACACACACACACACAGAGTACCCTACTGAGGATTGCACACACACACATTGTTCTGTATCTAGGATCACACACACCCATGCCATGTAAGGACATCACAAACTGGGGCTTCAGATAGGAAACCATTGTAAGATGTGTTCACAAACTCACAGAGCAAGCGCCCAGTGGTGACCTCATGTCTCACGTGGGTATACACGTGTGTGAATGTGCTTGTGATATATCTGCTTGTGCCATATCCCTGGAAAGGTGTATGACTGGTCACTGCAGAATCAGTGCCTGGGAAACACAGAAGATGTTTTCACTTTGTCACCTTGTACATGTGCCACCCATCAGACAGACAAGAGACACATGTCTTGAGCTGTGCTCTGGAAATACAGTGATAATCATAGCGCTTCTTAGCCACAGTCCTCATCAGGCCTCACAGCACACAAGAACCTGGGAGGTCATCTCCTCAGCTCTCCAAGGACGTAAGCTGGCCTCATTCTGGATGCACAGAAGTTAATTCATTTCCTGTGACAGGACCAGTTGAGAACAACACTACTGTTGCCATCCCCCTTCAGTTCATCCCAGGGGTGTGCTGCCCAGGGTCCCCAGCTGAGATGTCAAAGAAGATCACACAAGGTCATCCAGCAGGGGACATGGAGGTGGGCAGCCAGGGCATGCAGGGGCCCCACTCAACCTGGAGAGAGGAGCAGGGGTGGGCACAGTGAGGGAAGTACAGCCAGATTCGGGGTGGCCCAGGCCCCCACAAGGGGCAGAACAAGAACCAGCAACGAAGGTGGCAAAGCTAGGGTGGGCGTCCCACTCACTGTCCAAAACAGCTAAGGGTAGCACAGGGCTAGTCAACAGCAGCCACAGAGAGCTAGGAGCTGAGCTGCAGCCACAGGCCCAGTGTACACACAGGAGCCACTGGAAAGAAGCACAGGACCTAACACCACAGCAAAACACATGCCCTGACATGGGACACAACTTCTGCACCACACTCTGTGAGGAGAACAGCACCAGCAACAATAGACGCCATCACACCCGTAACCCCAGAAGTTAATCCTCAGAGCACAGCTGTCTGTAGCCACAGAAGGCACTAAATTAGAATCTAGAGCAAGGCAGCTCACACACACTCGGCAATGGTTTTGGTTTCTAAAGAACTCAGATGTCCGGCTGGTAGGGGCCCAGTTTGCACTGAGCCCCTGCTCCAGCTGGAGACACAAAACCCAAGTGGATCGCTAGTATCAAGCCCCAGGCTGTCTGGAATCTTGGACAGGTCCCTCAGCCTGGTATCGCTTCTCCCAGCAATTCTCCCTCTGCCCTGTATCCTATTCCTATTCTCATCTCCTCCTGCCCCAGGGCCAGAGCAAAGCCACTCCATCCAGGAGCTGCACATAAAGCCACAGGGTCAGTAACCAACTTTGTTCTGATTGTGTCTTTTGATAGAATTCTTAGCCTATAAAATGATGAAATAAAAACCATACTTGGAAACAGGCAGTTAAATGAGAAACAGGTTAAACTGTCTCTCAAAGCATCTCCTGTGGGGGGAGGCAGACTGCTTTTCAACAAACTTAATGGATCCTTTTAAATTTGAAAAATTCTTAAAAAGCAAAATACTACAGAAATTACAATATATAATGATAAATATGTAGTGTCCTCAATGTAAGAAAAGTTTTATAAAACTAAGAAAAATTAAAACAATCAAGTAGAAAAATGGGCAAAACCAAACCAAACTGCCTCTGAACACACTATGGGGTCGGTCCTCAATGCCAGAAGGCCCTGCTGCCTGTGATGGCAGCCAGAGGCATCCACACCCTCTGTCCTGTCTTCATGATCTTCCCAGCTTTCCCTTACTAGGCAGCCAATTTTATCACACCTCGCAAGCACAGGACCACAGACAGCTCTTGTAATGCCGGTCCAGTGGCTGTGCCACAGAAAGAGACGGGCTTACAGGCCCAGGACCTTCAAACCCTGTCATTTAGGTAGCTTCCCACAGCACAGGCTGCCAGGTCCCAGAACAGCCCTGTCACTAACAGACTCATGCTCCTCTCCATCAGGAATGCAGCTACACCACCTCTGGCAGTAGTGGTTTTTCTCCTGCAATTCCTATAAAATGTTACCTTTAAAAAACATTTCTAAAAAATTTGAGACAAGATCTTACTACATTATCCAGGCTGGTCTTGAACTGCTGGGCTCAAGAGATCCCACCATGTAGCTGGAACTGCAGACACACGCTACCACTCTCTGCTGAAAATCAAAGTTTAAAACAAGGTGGAGAGAAGGGGAGGAGGAAGAAGAGGAGGACACAGGGAGGCGGTGCTGCTTGAGGGCCTCATGCCTCCTATGGAGGGATGGAGGCCCTGTGCAGTGTGCTGGGCGTGTTCTCACTTCTTTTCGTCCCCTTTCTCTAGTCTACCAAGCACAGAAGTCAGAATTAGAAGAGTCTGGAGATGGACCCCTGCCCACTCACACGGAAATGAAAACAGAGCCCCCTGGCTGAAGTGGCCTAGTGCGTGTGAGGTGTACAGGGACTGCGCTCTGCCAGGCACCCGAGTCATATGCACTCTTCCCATTACCATCAACAGCCTGAGCATAATACTCACTGATCTTCAGAGGAGAAACCATCATTACTCAGCCATGCACACTGGGTCAAGAGGGTTGTGAGCACTGCCGGCTTGTAACCTGAGCTAACCAACTTCTTTATACTTCATCATTGAGTTCAGAGCAGCCCATGTAAAGATTCTAATATCATTTAAATTCTAACATACCAAAAACTGTCACTACTTAGCAGTGACAATGCAATCATTAAGATAAATGAACTTGTGTTCTTTGCTTGCACACGTTGGAAGCCAGATTTCCAATTCATTCAGAGCTTGTATGCCTTATTTTTAATCATTTCCCATTCTGAAAATTTCTATATTATGTCCTTTTAAAGTAAATACATTTGAAAACTAAATGACTAATTGCTATTAATAATGGTAGTTACTTACCTGGAGAAGTAACGTAAAGTTACTTCCCACATAAAATTTTCAAAGTATTTTGCTGAAATAAAAATTAACCTTTCATAAATAATGACTTAATACTCAATTTATGTAACCAATATACATTTATACACTCCACATAATCTTATATGCCTGATGAAAACATATTAATTAACACATCTGGAACTACTTATGGTCTCTAAAATAGGAAACCATAACACTGCCTACCTAGAAATGGACCTACAGACTTAAAACACCAGAGCAGCCTTCCTTGTACAAATATTCTTTTGTTCAGCTCGCCTGCAGAGTGCCAAAAAGGATTAAATCTGTGAGTGCAGTAAATGTTCTGCAGAAGCCCACACAGACCTCTTTCATGAGCACTAAGTCAGTTTTAATAACCAGTTCCTTACGCTGGTCACCTAGGCATCACAGTGGGAGGGGTCTTTGCAAGTTATGGACCTTGATTTTCAAGGCAGTGAAGGGAAAGTAAAAGCTGACAAAACCAATATGACCAGATACGCAACGCTTCACCAGAGCCTAGGTTGAGAACAGTAAGAAAATGACCATTACCAAAGCCCAGGCTGTGAACAGCAGTACAAATCATAACCCCAGGTGCAAGCAGCCTCTGACTAGCAACTGAAAGTGTCACCCAAGAGGACCTGGAGTGGAAGCCACCCCCATGGAGAGAGCACAGCAGGCCCACTGTCACACCCAAAATCAGAAAGACAGCAGCTGACATCTTAGGTGCCAGCCTCCTGAAGAAGGCAGGGCAATGGCTGCCTCCTGCAGGGAGTCCCACTACCACCGTCCCCTTCCCCACAAGCACCCCTCGGGCTGCCTCCCCCCTCCTGGGGACACAGAAAGCAGATCGAGAGTAACACCATGCTTGGAAGAACCAGATCCTCCAGGGTTCCCTAGTTTGCAACAAAAGAGATAGGAATTGCTCTGTAACCCACAGCCAGCATGAACACAAAGAGGTCACATATCCAGGACAAGCAATGGTGGGAAAAGCAGAAAGAAGAAAAGACTCATTCCTGTCACCTTCTGACTCACACAGAGACAGCGCTGGACACCAACAGGAACAGAGAGAAGCAGCCGCTGCAGCTGCAGGACACCATCCTTCCTGGAGCCCTGGCTCTGGCAGCAAAGCCCAGTGTCCCCATCATGCGGCCTCACAACCGTGTCCTTGCTCTTCTCTTTCCCCAGAGCTGCTGAGACCACTTGCAGGCATGTGGAAGGTGACGCTGGTGCCATGAACAGGAAATGGACCTCCACTGTGTTTGATCCCCAGACCTCAGGATCTGCTCACTGTAGCAGCTCTTGGCACAAAAACACAGAGAAAAGGCAGCCACATTTGGTAGCACCCAGCAAGCATAAACCGGTGGTCTGGACACAGGCTCAAGGAAAGGGGCTGGGGCTGGAGCTGGGCACAGGGCAGACTGAAAGAGGACAAGCAGCAGCCTCAAGGAAGCTCCAGGACAGGGAGCTTTGGGCCACGCCTGGCTCACCAGGGCCAAGGCAGGAACTGCTGGTGATTATAAACATCATGTTGTAAACAAAGCATTACAGAAATAGGTCTGGCTGATTTCAAGAGAAGATAAAACTGGACAGGATAAAGGATCCAGATTTCCTGGGCTTAAAATAATAAACTAAAACTGAGGAAGAATAAGGGTGTCAAGGAGGTGGAAGAAGCCCAGGCAGGGAACAGAAGCCTGTCCCAGAGACCTGTGTGACACACAGGGCCAGACAGTGACAGCCAGCCGGCAGCAGCCTGCAATGGGCAAGGACTGCAAACTCTCAGGAGCACAGAGTGTTAAACTCAGTTCCTTAAACTCTATGAGGGTTTAAGGCTCCTGCCAGCCTCGGGGACAAAATGCCAACCCTCACGAAGCTCCAGGGCTCCTGAGTTCCATGCAGTATGCTGCACCACCACAGCAGAAGGGCTCTTCATTTGTCTTCCCCTATTTCCTACATGAACACTGTGCTGCTGGGTTGGCTTTCTGGATGGGCTGGAATGGGCAGTGGGCACAACAGGACGTCTCCTCCTGTGGTCAAGCATATGGGTCATCTCCACATCCTTCCCATAACAGCACCACTGGCATCCCTGGCCAGGTTCCAATGTTGTGAGCCAGAAGCCACCAAACTCCTCTGAGCTTTCTTGTCCAAGATGCAGGTCAGTCCAAAAGTGAGAACAACCCACACCCCTGCCAAAGATCTAGATGCTGTACTTAGCCCCAAGAACCTGGTGAGATGCCAGACATCAATCACACTAAAATCTTAAGTAATTGCAATTACACTACTTGTCTTAGTTACTTTTGTCATTGCTGAGACAAAATACCCCAACTAGACACCCTATTTTGCCCACTACACCCACAGTTAAAGGAGGAAAGATTTATTTTGGCTTGTAGTTTGTAGAGGTTTTAATACATAATTGGCTGGCTCCAAGGCAGAGGGGCATGGCAGAGGGGCATCACAGAGAAGAAACAGTTTGTGGCAAGGCAGAAGGGAGGAAGCAAATGATAAGGGACAAGACAACAGCAGCCCTTTCGTCCCCTATATTTTTACCCAGCATTGCACCATGAATCAACCCCAGTATTACGCCACTGATCCCAGCATTACACAGCCTAGATCTAGCCCCCTCTAAAAAGCCCCACCTAAGATCACATGAGGCTTTGGGGGTAAAACCTAGACATAAGATATAACACTACTAAAAACAGACGATAATCTAAAACGAAATTACACTGCATGTCAAGTAAAGTGGGCTTTATCTGTAGAATTCAAGTTGGTTCAACATGTTAAAAGAAAAAATTTGTTATATCAAGAGAAAAAGATCCACTACTATGGATGAACTCAGGCTTTCATATATGCTAGGCAAACAGGAGCACTGATCATCCCCACTACCACAAAAAAAGAAAAAAAGTAAGTAGGAAAGACAGATCACATGATCACATCACCAGATGTATAAAAGGCACTCCACTGCCAGGTGTGTGGTGCATATATGTCATCCCTGCTACTAGGGATTGGGATATAGCTCAGTAATAGAGGATCCCTGGGTTCAATCCTCAGCACTAAAAAAAGAAGAGAGGAAGGAGGAGAGTGGTGAGACAAAAGAAAAAGACCACTTGACAAAACCTAACACCTTTTCAGGATTAAAAAAAAAATCCCAAGCTGATAATGGGCAGCTATGAAAAACCCACAGTTAACTTCATATCAAATGGTGAAAGATTGAAAGATTTCCTCCCAAGACCCAGGACAAGGGTATTAACTCTTGTCCTGCCTACGTAACACTGTGCAAGGAAGTCTAGCCAGAGCAATTAGTCAAGAACAGAACCACAAAGTATTCAGATAGGAAAAAGAAAAGGAAAACTATCTCTACATGAAGATTACATGATCTTTTATATAGAAAGTCCTAAAGAATCTACTAAAAACCTACAACTATTAAGAGTTCAGCAAGATCACAACACACACAACACTGGATGTGATGGCACACACCCATAATCTCAGTACTCTGAAGCTGAGGGAAGACAATTTCAAGTTCAAGCCATCTTACTAACTTAGCAACTTAGCAAGACTCTGTCTCAAAATAAAAAAGTGTCTTGGGTTCACTCCCTAGCACTGGGAAAAAAATATACAGATCAATATACAAAAATCTTAACATATCAGCAACAACCAATCCAAAAATGCAGCTAGGAAAACAATTGCATTCATAATTATGTCAAAAAATAAAACATTTATGAATAAATATGAAAAAATTCAAAATCTGTTCTAAAATTATAAAACAGTTTTGAAATATTTTTAAAAATCTAGCTACATAGCAAGCATATCATTTTTATACTATTTAGAAAATAGAAACACTGTTAAGATGGCAATATTCCTTTAAAGTTTGCCAGATTCATGGTAATTCCTAATAAGATCTTAGCTGACTTTTCTATAAAATTGGTAGTTAGTTCTAAAATTCATACAGAAAAAAAATGATTTAAAACAGCCTAAACAACCTAAAAAAGAACAATAAAGTATGCAAAGAGGCAAAGGTTCTTATTTCAAGACTTACCACAAAGCAATAATAAACAAGACAGCGTGGTGCTAACTTGTGGACAAGAGACCAGTGGAACAGAAGCACAGGTCCAGAACCAGACCCACACTTCTGCAGCGCCCTGATCCTGATCCTGTAGGAAGAGTGTCAAGACAATTCAGTGGAGAAAAGACCCTCTGATCAAAACAGTGACATGACAACTGAATAGTACATGCAGAGGAATGAAACTGGATCCTTACTTCATACCAGGTACAAAAATTAATTTAAATGGATCAAAGGCCTAAATGTAAGAGCTAAAACTATAAAACTCTTAGGAGCAAATATGACAGTAATCTTCATGATTCTGAATTTGGAAAAAGACTTCGATGAGTTACTAAAACCAAGAGCAACACAAGAAAACAGCTTAAACTTCAGCAAAATTAAAAACTTGAATGCTTCAAAGGTTATCAAGAGAACAAAGAACAGATTGCATGGAAGAAACTACAACTCACGCAATATAATACAGGACTTTTAACCTAGAATATATAAAAAACTTTAAAACACAATAAAAATACACATCCCCGATTTTTTAAAATGAGGAAAAATCAAACAGAAAAGTCTCTGGGGAAACTACACAAATAGCCAGTAAGCGTATTAGAAGATGCTCAGTATCATAAATTTCAGGAAAATATACATCAAAATTACAGTGACATAATACTTCACACTTACTAGGATGGCAAAAAAAAAAAGTCAGATAATAAGTAGTGTTGGTGAGGATGTGGAGAAATCAGAATCTTAAACTCTGCCTGTGGGGATGTAAAATGGTGCAGCTACTTGAAGAAACACCAGCAGCTCTCAAACAACTAAACAGAGCTGCCATGTGGCTGGACCATTCCACTCTCAGGAACATGCCTATGAAAATGAAAACAGGTGGATGCAAAATCTTGCGCACAAATGTTTATGGCAGCGCTATACATAACACCCAAAAGTGGAAACAACCCGCACATCCACCAACCGATGAGTGGATAAAAGAATGAGTCACTGAGCCATGAAAAGACATGTAGGAAACCTCAATGCATGTTGCTAAGTGAAAGAAAGTAATCTGAAAAGGCTATATACATTGTACGGTTTCAAATGTATGGTATTTTGGAAAATATGAAACCATGGAGACTGTGAAAACACTGGTAGTTGTGAGGGGCCGGGAGGAGACAAGGATGAATAGGAAGAACATAGAAGACGTTTAGGGCAATGAAACAATGTTTTATGAGAATAGTGGGTATCTGTCATTATACATTTACTCAAACTCACAGAATATAAAACACCAAGAGTGGACCATTAATGTAAGCCATGGGTTGTGGGTGACAACAATGTGGCTTATGAGCTCATCAGTTCTAAGAAAGGCACCACTCTGTGGGAACAACACACAGGAGGCTGTGTGTGCTTGAGGACAGTGGCAGGTGCAAAGTCTCTGTACCTTTCCCTTATTTTGCTATGAACCTAAACCTGCTCTAAAGATAGTCTACTGAGAAAGATGATGATGATAAACTGGCTTAGTAACAAGAAAAGTAAACATGTAAAGACAAACATTTTATTACATCTTACACCTTATGCTACCAGGTATTAAACGTATTGTAAAATTTCTGTGGAGAGTAGGCTGTGCCCTGCCAACAATGACTCCATGTTATTTATTTTTTAAAATAGCCATTTGCTGGATTTGGAGTTTAAAATAAGAGTTTTGAGACAGAATGACTTGGTCACTTGTCTATGCAAACAGATCAGCACAGGTATTGGACACAGAATTTAACAAAAATAACTTAGCATAGATCAGTGATAAGCCACAAACTTATTTAATAAATGAGTCATGCTAACAACAAAAAACACCTGTGAGTTTATCAGCGCACAAGGGCACAGGGGATATCAAAGGCAACTCAGAAATACCAAACCAGCAGGCTTCTTAGACACAGCAAACTGAGGAATGATGTAGCCCCTCACTAGACAACACTAGGGCCCAGTGGCACACACACTAACCTGTTATGTGGTAAGCATGTTGTGAGGTTGACAAGGTAGAGGAACTCCATCCTCTGCTTCAGCTGGGTTTCCCTGCTTGATTATGGTCCCTCTTAGAATGTTTCTCTACTAATAAATGATTGAGCCTAGTTGGGGGTTGTGAAAACCCCCAATTTATAATCAGCTGGACAGTATGAGTGGCCTGGAAACCCTATTTTTTGACATAGGAAAAGCCTTAAAGTTTACCATCTTGACCATTTTTAAGTGTACAGTTTAGAAGTGTTAACTTTACGCAGTTATATAACAGATCTTTAAAACGTTTTTATCTTGTAAAACTGAAACTCTGAACAGATTTGAACACCACTTTCTCATCCAGCCATTAGCAACCAGCATGCTACTTCCTTTTTTTTGAGACAGGGTCTCACTGTGTGGTTCAGGATGGCCTTGAACTCCCTATGTAGCCCAGGCTGTCCTCAAGCTCATAGAAGTCCTCCTGCCTCAGCCTCCCAAGTACTTGAATTACAGCTGTGTACACTACATCCAGCTCATCTACTTTCTAAGGGTCTGATTACTTTCAATTTCTCATGTAAGTGGAATTACGACTTTGTGAAAGGCTTAGTGCCCAAGCATCATGCTCCAAAGTGAATCCACATAACAGCTTATAACAGGACTCCTACTTTGTAAGGCTGAAGAATGTTCACTGGACATACAAATCACATTTTCTCTATACATACACATTTAAACTGTCCTCACCTCTTGGCTATTGTGCATGGTGCTACAATGAACATGGGTAAATATATCTTTAGGATCTTGTTTTCAACTCTTCAGGATATATACCCAAAAACAGGATGGCTAGATCATGCAGTAATATTATTTCTAATTTTTAGAGAGCCTCAATACTATTCTCTACAGGGGATACATTATATAACATTCTGACCCATAGCACATAAGTCCTCCTATTTTTTACATTCTCTCCTATGTGGAATACTGTATCCTTGTGTATTTAGTGGCCATGCAATGAGTGTGAAATAATATCTCATTACGATTTTGACTTGCATTTCCCAGATGACTACTGATGTTGAACACTTGTCATGTGCTTATAGGCCGCTCAGATATTTTCTTTGAGTAAATGTCTATTCAAGCTTTTTTATCCATTTTTAAACAAGTTTTTTGTTGTGCAGTTGAAAGAGTTCTTTGCATATTAGATATTAACCACTTACCAGGCATACAGCTGAAAACTCTATGCACGCCCATTCTGAGGGTTGCTCTTCTGTTACCTCTTCTTCTGTAGAGAAATTCTTAGTTTTGTTATGGTCCCACTTGTCTATTTTTTTCTGTGTTTTGATGTCATATCCAACAAATCACTGTCAAATCCAAAGTCTTGAAGACTTTTTCCCCTCTGTTTTCTTCCAGGACTTTTATAGTTTCAGATATTACACTTAGGTCTTTAATCTATTTTGAGGTAATTTTTATACATGTTCTACATAAATCTGTGGAACACTTCAGGTAGATGCACATTTTTGCAACACTGTCTTCTGACTCATTCCTTTCCTCTATGCTTTGTAGTTTTCAGCATGTAAGGCTTTCACACCTGCTGTTTATTCCTATGCTATATGTTCATTGGCGTCATTGTAAGTATGTATGTATGTATGTATTCGTGTTTCCTTAGTTTCCTTTTTAGGTTACTATTAGTGTACAAAAGTACAAGTACTGTTTCCATGTTAATTTTGCATCCTGCAACTTTGCTAAATTTGTTCATTAATTCTAACATTTGTTAGTAAAATGTGGGTTTTCTATGTATAGATCATATATCTATTACTGTTGTGTTACTCTTACTCCCTCAATTACTTTAATATTTTATCATGTTTGAGTGATCTAGTGCCAGGTGCATATATAGATATTACACCTCCCCTGTGAATGACACTTGCACCATTACACACTGTCCTTTGCATCTTGCGATTGTTCTTCCTTTCATCTCATATAAGTATAGTCACTTGTCTTCATGGCAAGCACAACAACTCTTTTGTGTGGATTATCCTCTTCAATATTTTCATTTTCAGCCTATATATGTCCTTATGTCTAAAATGAGTACCATACAGAAAGTGTAAAATTTCATTTTATTTTTTAAGTATAAAATTTTAATCTTGTTTTAATACTAGGAATTGAAACTAAGGCCTCCACATTGAGCTATATCCTCAGCCCTTTTTCTTTATTTTTTTTATTTTGAAACAAAAGCTTACTAAGTTTCAGAGTTCTTCAGACTGGGCTCAAATTTGTAATCCTTCTGTCTCAGCCTCCCAGAATGATGAAATTACATCATGTGCCACCACACCCGGATGCATACTGATTTTTACCCATTTAGGAGAATTTAAAATTCAATTGAAAGTAATGGCTTCAGATGGGCTCCATGATGTGCACCTGTAATACCAAGAAGTTGAAGCAGGAGAGTCTTGAGTTCAAGGCCAGCACAAGCAATTTAGCAACACCCTATTTCAAAATACAAAAATGAAAAAGGCTGAGCACGTAACTGCAGCACAGTGTTTGCTTGCATGCTAAAGGCCCTAGGTTCAATCCCCAATAGAAACAAACAAACAAACAAACAAACAAATGAAAAGAAAGGAAGGAACGAAATTACTGACAGGACTTAATGTCACCATTTTGTTAACTGTGCTCTGTATCTTGAGGCTATTTTGTTCCACTCCTTTGGCTTCCTTCCTTCCTTCGTGTGTGTGTGTGTGTGTGTGTGTGTGTGTGTGTGTGTGTTGGTAGTGATATACTTTGATTTATTTCTCATTTTCTTTTGTGCATCTTCTCTAGATATTGTCTTTGTGGTTACAAGGGAATACATAGAACATCCCGCAGCAGGGACTTGATCATACATCCAAGGATCCCTGTTTACACTGCGGGAAATCACTTTATTTTTAAAAACCACAGTCACTATAGGACAACTTTATTTCAAAAAATGTTATCCATTTTTAGCCAACAACTGTAGCTATAGCCAAATACTCAACAAAAAAAGATCTAAAGAGAGATATAAATATTAGAAAGGAACGCTAAATTACACTAGATAATTTATTAAAATTTAAGTAATTGGAACAGGGACGGGACTCAAAAGCACTGGAATAAAAAAGTAGTCCACTGGGTTTTTGTGTAATAAAGCCTCTCCTTAGAGTCTATAGGTGTAACAGAATAGGACAAAACAACAGAGATGCAGGTTACATCCTTTTTCTCTTAGGCCCCAGAAAGCTGTCAAACACCTACAGTGCTAGGAACCTGGGCCCTGCGCCTATCTCTCTGTCGGCTCTGCCCAGTGCTCTCATCCCCATGGTCCAGGGTGAAACAGCATCTGGAAGGGAGGGAAGCACATCCTGGGATATACATGCCCCATTTCTGCTCAACTGCAACTGGCCAGATGTGACTGCAACACCACTGCTGTAACAGAAGATGCTGGAAATGCCGCCTCTGGCAGTGCCCAAGTACTTATGACCAGAGAGAGGCAGTCGTCTGTCCACAGGCACTGTTAGCTCCGGGTCCTACAAGGAAGATGACTAGTACTGTCATACATACAGCCGGGTCCAACTCTGTTCAGCCTCTGTGCTCACTGGGCTGAACACAATAAATATGGATAGACAGGTTCTAACTATCTCTCTGACTACATTACGTATTTCTTCCTGGAACAAGATAAAGAATCAAACATGACAAGTTATGTGAAAGCACTTAAAACCGTAAGTATTCTTGCTAATAAAAACCAAGCTTGGGAAGAATACAAATGAGCTCATGACAACACTGTTGATTTCTGACCCTAAATCACAGCAAATCTGTATCACTAATTCTACTGAATTAAGCTACCTCAGAGTTAGAAGAGATTTCAAAGAAATTTTGGTGTGAAACTACAAATCAGCAAGCAATAGCACTCGGGCCAGCCAGCTAGTGAACGATGTTTTATTCGTCACACTCAGGCACGCACTATCATCTGAGCTGCTTTTCTCCTGTGACTGCAGAGATGGGGAGCCAGAAGCCCACATGGCTGGGAAGCCTGGAACTCTTACTGTTGTTGCTTTCCGTAAGAGCCTGCAGACTCCCTTCCAAATCCCTCCTTTACCAAGGAATCTGGAGAAGAGAACCCATTTGCTCTGAGTCACAAAATGCATGACATGGCTGGGATCAAGACCAGCCTCCCAACGAAGAGACAGCAGCTTCCCCACACCATGCTACCCAGGCTTTCCCTGGTCCCAAACAGTAAACAATCAAACTCTAAGTTCTGAAATAGAAAGCCAGGTTCTCATCAACCTTAGAGGTACAAACAACAGTGCGTAAGCCTCTCCCACCCAAGTGATTGGTCTGGCTCCTCACATCTGGAGGGAAGATGTGGTCTCCCCAGACCAGACACTGAGAACTTTCTGTGGCCCTGAAGAACAACTCTGTCCTGATTACTCTAGTTCTAAATTCATAGCCGCTGCTCTGGGGCCCCGGATTCTCATCCAAACACCAATTCTTATCACCTTGCTGACAAGCTTACCTGCTTCCACCTGCCAGACTCCAAAGAATCAGGGTCTTATTTCATGTTGCCTCTGGACGAGGGACTCTCACTGTTTCACCCTTGCCTTGCTTTCATCCTGTTCCTCAGACAGGGATCTGGTGAAGCATGGTCAAGTTCATGGTGAAGCACTGGTCAAGTATGATCAGTATCACTGACACTTGAGGTCCGTGCTCTTCACTGGGCCTGCCCAGCTCTCTGTGTGGCTAGAGGGGAGCACCTCCCACCCCATACTGCAGTCCTCTACTCCCCTGGCACTGCTGGTCTACTTCCTCCCTTCTCAGCATCTGTGAGAGCAAAACTGAATTCTACCTGCCCCTTCTCTAACCGTTAAGTAAGAAGGGAAGTACACAGAGCGAGAGAAGGGTGCTCCTGCTCACACGTGCCAGCTCACCAGATGCTGCATCACTCACAGGACAGCCTCTGTCAATACAGTCACAAACACCAAACTCAAGCACAGCAAAAACCAAAGTCTTATTATGACTTTGTAATACTGGAACTGGAGCCAATACACAACGCTTTTCTAAGGCAATGGCTGCTGAAGCCCTAACTATTGTTAGAATATTAAAAAAATCACTATTTGGAAAATGAAGACTCCACAGATTTATCATAACCTGTAAGAGAAACAATGATGCCACAAAGAAACCCAGATTCAAATTCCTGTTAGTAACCACATACTTTATACAAACTATGTAACTTCACAAAGTTCCTTAAATACACAATACAGTTGATTCTCATTATTCAAAGTAGTTATGTTGAATGAAGTTGACATAAATACTCAATTAGCAATAAGGAATTACTGCACTTAGGAGAAATATAGGGTTAGGTTTCTGTGAACCTCTGGCCACAATATTATCACCAGGCAGTAACCTTATCATCCTTTCAGGTTGACTTCTGTGTAAGGGTATTTCATTCACTATCTATTGTTCAAAGCCAGCTCTGTACCTCTGGTATCTGACAGCACTGCAGAACCATGTGAGGCCACTCCAGGCAGCAAAAACCACCCTTAGAATGCACAAAACTTCAGAAAACTTGCCACAAGGAAATGCAAAAGAGGAGGCACTGTTTTAAAAAGGAGAGCTGAGACACAAAGGAGGATGTTGCTTGGTCACCTCAGGTGAGGAGGTCATTAGGTCACTCAACTCTTTTGTTGTTCTGCAGGTTTGTAAATGATTGTGAATACTATCAATGTTAGGATTGCAAATACAGACTCCATGAATAATCAAGGTTAACTACACCTATTTTCCAGAATGTGACAAACAAGCTGGATTATCAATTGGTTGGCTTCAGACCCACCCAGAGGTTTAATAAAGCATACTTCTGGGTGTCCTGGCAGCATGACACTGGATACTATAGCTGGTTCCTGGTCCCTTCCCCTCTGGCACTGTTTCCTTCCTCTGCTTCCCAGATACAAGAAGCGAGCTTTGCTCTGCCACACCTTTCCACCATGCTGTTCCTCCTATGAGGCTGCAAGACTATGGACTGAATTCCCTGAAACCATGAGTCAAGTTAAACCCCTACTTTATAAAGTGTGTTGGGACATTGTGCACCAGTGATATGAAGCTGACCCACACACAAAATTGGTAGCACGGAAGTGGGCAGTTGCTCTGACTATACCTGACCATGTAGTTTAGAGGGCTTTGAAGAGGTTTGTGGAAAGAGTTTGAAAATGTCTGGAGATGGGGGCTAGAAAGCTCTATAAAGCTATAATAAGAGCTTACTGGGAGATTCTGGTTGGAGCTCAGATGGCCAGAATACTGATTAAAAATGCAGACAAGTACCAGGTTCATGAGGTTTCCGATGGAGACTGCACTGGGAATTGGATTAGTGGTCACATGTTACATCCTTGCAAATAATGTCTACTTTTTGGCCATCTCCTGAGACTTTTCAGGTTAGGTTAGGTTTAAGGATAAAGGACTAAACTGATCTGGCAGAGGGCATTTCAAGACAGCTCAACATTCACACTGTGGCATGGATGCTGCGGGATGCTTTTAGCCAGATTTATCATCATAAATTAGGAGTGAAAAGCAATTGGAATGGCTGAAAAACTTATATTTGGGTCCTAAAGGAATTGTGTAAAGCTGAGGCCAAAGTAGGTATGATTGCTAAAGAGATTAGTACTATTATGGAGAAACCAAGTACTTGAACAGAGAAAAAAAGATTCCTGAGAGCCCTCAGAAATCCACAAGACTCATTCTGTAGAGGTTCAAGTGTACAGAAGTTTAAAACTTTCATTTGAGAAGAGAGTCTCAGGGATACCTACTCAAGAAGGGGCGCCAAGGAACTGGTTTCCTGCGATTCATTTTGCCATGCTCAGTTACCCAGGCATTCAGAGGTTGCTGCTGTCATGGTCTAAAAAGGCCTGGTTACTGTCCACACTTGTGACAGACTGTGGCATCATCCACTGGATATCTCAGGCATGCAGAATGCAAGAGTTGTGGGGTCAGAGAGGCTTCCCCCAGACTTTAAAGGAAGACCTGCGAGGCCAGGCTGGGAGCCACTGAGAAAGTAGTGTGTAAAGCTGTGCCAGAAGTGTGGATAAAACCCCAGAAAGTCAGAGATGCCAGGAATATGGAACATCTGTCAAAGCCACAGGCAGCAAGCAGAGCCAGCCTGCTGTGACTGGATCATTGGCATGACACTCATCAGTGGTTTACTCCACTGGAGAGTTTATAGCTGGGTGTGATGTTGGAAGGTGAAGCCTGGGGTGGGTCACTGTGGGCGTGGCCTAGACCCGTAGATACAGCCTTCCTCCTGCCTTAATCTCTCTCTAGTTCCTGCTGCCATGCTGCTCTGGCTTGGAGCCAGCCAACTTTGGACTGAAACTTCTAAAAAATGTGAACTAAAATAAATCTTTCCTTCTTTAAGTTGTAGATGGTGGGTATTATGTCTTAAGTGACAAGAAAGTAACCAAGATGCAGCCCAAGAACAAGACTATTTCAGTTGTGACCAAGTAGGCCACAGGGCCAGGGCCACTCCAGCCCTTTGAAACTCCCATCTTACTACCACATGCCCCAAATTCTGGACGTGAACCTATAGGACTTAGTATTTGCCCTGCTGGATTTCAGATCTGCTTTTCTCCAGTTCTTTTCTACTTCCTATTCCTTCCTTTTAGAATGGGAATGTTTGCCCTGAACCACTGTATATTGAGACTATGTAACTTGTCTTTTTAATTTTACAGGAGCTCACAGCTAAGAGTTTACTTTGAGATTCAGAGGTGTCCTCACATGGATCCTTAAGAAATGCTGGAACTGCTGGGATTTGGGGGAAGGGATTAGTGTGTCTTCAATTGTGTGCAGGACAGTTATATGTTTGGCAGAACTATGACCTTGTGTTTATTTGGAAGTAAGTATTGTTTGGGAGATACATTTGTGTGTCAAGCTGACAGGGGGTAGGACGTAACAATTAAATTGGACTGCCAACTGGATTGGCTCGAGAGCCACCCAGAAGATTAGTACATAACATTTCTAGGTGTGTGCAGGTGAGCTGTGACCTCTGGCACTGCTCCCCTGCTCTGCTTCCTGGCCATAATGAGGTGAGCGGCTTTGTTCCCTCGATACCCATTTGCCATGGTTTTACTACCTTGGAGCCAGGCATGAAGTGAATCCTCTGAAATTGTGAGCCAAACATTAGCCTCCACTCTTGTAAGATGAGGGTGTCCAACTCAGTGAAACTGGTGTCAAACACTTATTGCAGTGCCTAGGCACCAGTACTGTGTCCTGCTCTGTCCTCTGACTCAAGACAAACTCGTTTGCCAGGGCCCTCTGCTGAGGAAAGCAGGCTACTGGCTACCTGGTAGCAAGCAGGCAAAAAAAGCATGAAGCTACCACTCAAATGCTAGAACTAATTAATATCTGACAATTTAGATAACAGTTTGTGCAGAATACTAAACTTCCAGAAACAGTATTATATAGCTAAGCCAGTTTCTTTCTTTAGTAAATACACATGAAACAGTTCACAGATAGAGCCATAAGGTCTCTCCTTAGCTTAAGCCCCTCACCATTTGTGGCCTTTGGGAGCACTTCATGTTTTTTAGGGTTTTTTCTGTTTTGCTTTTTGTTTTTTAACTGTAATGGTGTTTATTCTCCGCCCCCCTTGGGAATCGAACTCATGACCTTGCGCTTGCTAGTCAGGCCCTCGAGCTGCTAAGCTATGTCCCCAGCCCCTTCTTCCCTCTTTGAATGCAGAGTCATCGGGAAAACAGTTGTCTTCCCGGGGCCAATATGACTCCAGGGTGGTAACTCAGGGATAAAGAGCCACAAAACGAGACAGCAGTGCATGACGCTGAGTGTGAAGCCAAGAGTGCAGGAACGTCAATCATCTGAGGAAATCCCCAAGGAGTGAGCAAAGCCAGCCCAAAAGAGAGGCCGGAGGGCTATAACCACTAGCAGTGCTGTAGGGGCTGGACCGCTGAGGAGTTTATAGCTAAACGTGATGTTGGGAGGTGAAGCCTGGTGGAAGGAGTGGCCACTGAGGGCGTGGCCTGGAAGGATCGATCTCCTCACCTGCCTTGATCTCTTTACTTCCTAAATGCCATGCCATGCCATGCCCCTCTGCCATGCCACCCTGCCCTGGAGCCAGCCAACGCTGAGCCATAATAAACCCTTCTTCCATGAAGTTGTGAGTATTGAGTATTGTGTCCTAGCAATGAGAAAGTCACTAAGACAACAGGTGTACATTGCACAAAAAGTACGTGTCAAGCTCCAAGCCTTCTTCCCTCACATTGGGTTCTCTGCAGAGAACTCAGGTGAGGACACTAACGCTTCTTTCTAGTGGGGCCACAGGCCACAGCAAATGGGAAATCTGCACCCCCTCCTGACCCTGCTGAACAGGTTATGGGAGGTTCTAGAGCTGCACATCCAGCTCAGGTGGCTTTAGCTAAAAGCAGCTTTTGAAAATCTGAAGTAGGCTAGTGGAGCTGGATTTTTAATCATTATATTTCACTTTAAAACAGATATTCATCTGGGCATGGGGGCGCACACCTGTAATCCCAGCACTCATGAGGCTGAAGCAGGAAAACTGCTGTGAGTTCAAGGCCAGCCTGGACTGCACAAGACCCTGTCTCAAAAAGACAAAACTAATAACAAAAATCCCAGATATTCAATTTCAGTTATTGGAAAATTTTTTAGTACATGTGACACAAGTCAGATAAAATAATCTACTTTTACAACTGTATTAGAACTTTTAAATACTAATTAAGTATTTCTCATACAAATTTAGCATCAAAATGAGATGTGCTGATAAATGTAAAATACCACAGTTCAAAGACTGAGAAAAAAGTAAAATATGTATCTCACTAACAAGTTTTTATATTGATTACATGTTGATATAATTAGTGCTTTGGATATACTGAATTTAAAACTTTTCATTAAAACTTTAACATTTTAACGTGACTACTAAAAGATGTTTGCATCCTATTTCCCTTATAAAGCACTGCTCTGTACCTCCAGGAGGCAATCCAAAGGCCTTCTCAGGATCTGAGCTACCTGGATCTGGTGAGGGGGCAGGGCCCACCTAAGTGGACTGGAGAACTCTGCTGACCATGGGTTGGATGTCCAGTACACTTACCATTCAAAAAGTACCATCTGTCCTCCAAAAACACACCTGTCCTCCCCTTCCCACCTCTACTCATGTCCCCTGGCCTCCCTGCATGTGGCACTGGCCACTCTGGGCTTCTCCATGCCTCCTAAGGGTGTGCTGAGCACAGCACATGCAAGCCCTCTTCTTGGCTCAGGACAGAGGCTGTGCTATGCAAAGTCCTTTCTTTATGGAGCTGCCCACCCAGGACCCATGAGACTGGACAGGCAATGAGTAGCATGCACAGGTCTCTAAGAGCAATAGCCCTGATGCACACCTTCTGCAGCAGCACATTCTAGTGAGCTACAAGGTCTGGGGAAGAAGGACAGGACCCCAACACAGAAGAATGTGCTTGCTGCACCCAACTCACATATGAGCTCCCTTCTCCGCTAGCAGAATACTCACAGCTGTGCAGACCACCAGGAGGGACAGGATGCTAACCTCCTTGAGGAGGTAGTCTCACTTCAGTGCCACCCAATTCTCCCCAAAGACATTACATCCAGCAACCTTATCCTAACAATGTGCCATCACACTTCGTCTACCTACCACATAGGAGTATGAGGTTTCCTTCATCTTCAAAACTCTGCATGCAATGAGCTTCATATCCTACTAAAACATTCACTACAATAAAAATACTTGCTTTTCCTTCTAGTAGAAGAAGTTTCTTAGATTGGGAGGAAATTTTGCTTTTCATTATATTCCCTAACATTAAAGTTTTTTGCGGGGAGGTGGGGTATTGGGAATCAGACAGGATCTTGCACTTGCCAGGCAGGCACCATGCAGCTGAGCTTTATCCCTGGCCTACATTCAAGTTTTCTGACACCGCTGAAACAGGAAGACTTTATGACCACCTCAGTAGAGAAACCAGGCTTGACTCCACTACAGTGACGATAAGGACACTGATGGCCACTCGGCTAAGTGAGGTGCCATGGATAGAAAATTACTAACAGGAGAAATCAAAGGGAAGGGACCCTTGCTGGGATCCCAGGCCTCTGGGAGGCTGAAGCAGGAGGTTCACAAATTCCAGTCAAGCTTACTGTCTGAAAATAAAATATAAAAATGGGCTGGGGAAGTAGCTCAATGCACAAGCCCTAGATTCAATCCCCATTACCAAAAAAAAAAAAAAATTGTAGGCAACAGGTTTATGGTAGACATCATGAATTTTAAATTTTAATTCTAAGAGAAGTTTTCTTTGGGACAAAGATCAATCTTCCTAAAGAACAGCAGAACTTGTCACAATGAACATTTTCCCTGTTTTTCTATACCAAAGTTTTTTAACATATTAAGCTATAGATATCCTTAATAAAGTAAGAAAAAAAGACAGTCAAAACTCACTACTAGACGATAACACAGGAAAAAACCTAGATAACTGGGGCAGGGCAGTGACTTTTAGACACTACACCAAGGGCACTATGCATGAAGTAGTAATTAATAAAGAGGACTTCATTAAAGTTGGAAACATTTGATCTGTGAAAGACACTGGCAAGATGAGAAAATACCTGTAGAAACACATCTGATAAAGACTCGCCAAATCACTCTTAAAGTGCAACAATAAAAAAACAAACAAAAACAATAAAACCTTGGATTAACAAGTAACTTGTTCTGCAAGTGTTCTGCAAGACAAGCAAACACTTTTAATAAATTTTAACTTGACAAAGAAGCGAAGGCTTGCAAAATGAGTGGAATGTGATGCTGAACATCACTTGATCACAACTGAGCCAGCAGTATACCCATTTCCATCTCTCGATGTGGGGTTATGGCTGACTGTCTCCCACCAGCAAAAGGCTGTGGAGGACATCTTATTTGCAGAAGAGGAGGCGAAAACGGCAGTTGGAATCCCTCATTTCAAATGAGACTAGGGAGATGTGAACAGTGGAAAACAGTGCAAAATTTTGTAGAAAAGCACCACCTGAATAAGGATATATCACTGCAAGCAATGAATGACAATGCAATGTCACATTTCCGAGAAATCCTCAAAAAGAGGCAAAAGCAAGTGTCATTGGATAGTTCCTTGTTAAAGCTGAATGAAAGAGACCATGGAGCCAACAGGCAGCAGTGACACCATCAGTGATGGTGAAGGTCATTCTGCACAGGCACCCTACCCTCCTCTCTCTTGTTCCCTCGCACCAGTCACAAAGGTTTTCAAAGGTAAGTGCGCATTAGTTTAATTTTTCACATTTTGTATTTCCTTTAATATTTTGTATTATATCACAATTTTTTTTTGTCTTTTTGAGACAAGGTCTCACTATGCAGCACAGGCTGGCCTTGAGCTCACTTTATAGCCCAGGCTGGTCTCAAACTTGCAATAATCCTCCTGCCTCAGCCTCCCCAGTGCTGGGATTATAGGCATGTGTGTACCACTACACCCAGCTTATAATCATTTTATATGAATATTTTTGGGTTGTGGAATGAATCATCTGAGTTTCCATTATTTTTTATGGGGAAACTCACTTTGATATACAAGTGCTTCGAATCACAAGCATGATTCCAGGATAAATTATGTGCGCAAGTCAAGGCTTTACTTTACAGTTTTATTTTGCCTTGTTATTTGGTCTTTTAAGAGAGGGTCCTGCTATGTAGTTCAGGTTGGCCTTGAACTCACTATGTAATCCAGGCTGGCCTTGAATTCGTGGTGATCCTCCTGCCTCAGCCTCCCAAGTGCTAGGAATACAGGTGTGCCACCACACCCAGCTGTACAGTATTTTAAAAATGGGGCAAAGATCTTAAAAGACATCTTGCCAAAGAAGAAAAGCAGAGGGCAAGAAAGCCATGAAGATAATCCACATACTATGTCATAAGGAAGTGCAGGTCAGAACCACAATAGATTCAACTCATGCTGTGAAAGTGACCAACACCAGACACTGACTCTACCACGTGTAGTGAAGTGTGGAGCAGCAGGGGCATTCCCTCACTGACAGTGGGGACACAGAGCGGTGCAGCTTCACACAAAACTACATACCTCGTATGATCCAACAATTACATCCTTGCCATCTACCTGAGTTGAAAATATGTCTACACAAAAAACCTGCACATGGATACATGTAGCAGCTTAACCCATCATTGCCAGTAAGTGAGAGCAACACTAGGTAAAAGGATAACTGTGCATCCAGACAACAGAATTATCTAGCACTAAAAATAAATGAGCTATGAGCCGTAACAAGACATGAAGGAATCTCAAATACATCGAACTGAGTAAAAGCAGGCAATCTGAAAGGCTGCAACCCAATATTATCAAAAAGCAATTCCTCAAATCAGGCATGTGGTATGAACCTGTAATCCCAGCACTTGGGAGGCTAAGGGCAGGAGGATCACAAGTTTGAGGTCACCCTGGTCTACATAGTGAACCCTGTTTCAAAAACAAAACAAGTAATTTCTCAAATACAAATTAACATAGTAACCACACTTGAACGCTTAAGACAATTCCAATTTCTGTCGGTTGAGAATGGCGTAAAACCTAACAACGCATGACACTCCAGACAAGGTCAAAGTACCAAGACAGTACAAGATCAGGGTTGCCAGGGGTTCTGCAAGGCACAGGTGGAACACAGAGGGCTCCTAGGCAGTGGGGCTACTGTGTGATACTGTAGCATGGCAGTCATCACACTGTCCAAACCAGGCACTGCCAGCACCAAGAGCGCATCCTAGCATGAATTGGGGGATTCCGGTAGTGTCCACACAGGCTTGCCAGTTACAACAAATGGTCTGGTAGGCAGCGGTGCTGGTTAGTTGCAGGGGTGCTGGAGCAGGGCATGAGTGCATAGGAACTATCTGCACTTTCCACTTAAATTTGCTTGCTGCCTAAAATTGTATGCGGAAGTCTATTAAAATAAAAAATGTTGAAACCTCTACTGACAGAGGCAGACAAAGATGACAATTCTTTAAACAAAATATCAGAAAGTGCTTTAACAAATGTGTTAATCATCTAATCAATGACTGAAAATGGATGGAGGCTATGTGGGTGTTTAATCTCTTATTCTTCCAACTTTTCTGTATTTTAGATACTTGTCAAAATAAAAACTTCATAGAAAATAATGGGTTTTAGGCCAGGTGGCACACATGTGTAATTCTGTCCATCAGAGAGGCTGACGCAGTAGGATCAAGAGTTCCAGACCAGTCAGAGCAACTTTGAAAGATCCTGTCTCAAAAAATGAAAAGGGCCATGGATAAAGCTCAGTGGAAGAGTATCCCAGGGTTCAGTTGCCAGCACTGAGAAAGGGAGATCCTAGGACTTATTAATGGAAGCACACAGCACAGGAAGGTTTCATTTGAAATTTTCAAGAAATCATTTGGAAATAACATTGCTCATCTCTAATCAAGCTTCTTCAGTTAACTCTGTAACCACAAATAAACCCTCATCATTAAAGGTAACAATTGCCATTTATGATAGAGCCCAGTAGGGGACACCACCAGTTGGAATAAGCCCACTCACCATCTTAGAGAAACATGAGATTCGTTTTACTTAGCTCGTAAGAGGACAGGTCAGCAGGTCACAAGCAGTCCCCAGAGGATATGTCAGCAGGTCACAGAGGATACGTCAGCAAGTCACCAGCCTGTTTCTCTGATCCACCCTTCAAAAGTCCACCAAAACGCTCTATTTTTTAAAAAGCTTCTTGGCCTGTAAGAGACACCTTCTCTGTTCTACTGGCAGAGAGCTTCCTTTCAGGTTTAGCAATAAACCTGCTTGGACTGTTGAGTTTGCACTCAGTGTAGGGCAATTACAAAATTTTGAGAGTTAAAAAATAAAAGTTATATAGCACTAATACTACCTAAAAGTAATTTCTCCCTGGATTTTGGAGGGTGAGGCAGAAAGATCCTTAGTGACACAACTTAGTGAGATCCGGTCCCAAAATAACAAGGCTCAGTAGTAGAGCATTTCCCAAGTACGCACAAGGCCCAAAGTTCAATCCCCAGTACCAAGCTCAAAAAAACTGTCTCAAAGACAAATTCAGACCAACTCCTGTAAGAACCTTAACCAGGTAGTAAGGGGGTGAATATAATTAAACTACATTATACACGTTCACTGTGAAACTAGGGTATGAGACAAGGAGATGACGGGAGATGTCAAATTCATGTATGAATTTGCCAAAACTCGTTCATTTGTGTAACCAGCACGGACCAAAAATGAAAACAACCTCGTGACAACCTATGACAAAAAATGAAGCAACTTCGGTCCCTAAAAGAAGGTGTTCTGCTCCAACTGGGGAAGAAACCATTTCAGAAACTATTTGCAAATCCTCAGAAGATGTAGCTCATTATTGGCTTCCAAAAGAGAAGTCCCAAAAGTTAACACAAAAACATTTTTATGACTCATTTAACAAACAAAAAAAAGTGTTAGCTTTCTGACCTAAATTGCACTGTACAGGAAGAGTGCATTGGAGAGAGGTGGGGGAGGGCAGTGCTCCAGTGCAGGGTCCACCTGGGATCCTACTTAATTAAAAAATTCTAGACATTCCAAACATATCTCTGCACTTGTCACCCAGCGTCTTTCAGTTTTTGGTATAAAGGACACCGCCGTCTTCCTCCAGAAAATCAAAGGTTTAAGGGAAGGAAATACGTGCTATGCAAACAAACATCGAGCCCTGGGCACATTCTACTGCGGTCGCCCGCCCGGCGTCTGGAAGGGCCGCGAGCACCATGATTCAGGGCTTCTGCGTGCCCAGGTCGCCGCGGGAGGGAGGGGCGGCGCCGGTCACGACGGGGTCTGCACGCAAGGAAGTCCACGCGGCTGCGAGCTGGGTCGAGCTCCCAACTCCGCGCCCTGGGTCCTAGGTGCTGCCCCGCACCCCGCCCGCAGCCCGCGCGCCCCGCACCCCGCCCCCACCTGCGCCCTCACCGGCGCCGGGGCGCCCGCGGTCCCTGGCGGCGCCGCCCCCTGCGGTGCGTCCTCCTCTTCGGGGGGCTCGTCCAGCAGCACCCGGCCCCGGCTCAGCTTCCACATGCTCCGTGCGCGCCCTCCGACTGCGGGACGCGGCCTGCAGCTGTCGTGTGGCTGCACTTGAACCGCGGCGGCGGGGCGGGCCGTCCACACCTCCGGACCGGACGCGGCCCGCCGGGCCTCCCGCACAGCCAGGCCCCGCCCGCCGCCGCCAGGCCCCGCCTGCCGCCCCGGCCTCCTCCCCGGCCCGGGCCCCCTCCCGGCCAGCGCCCACCCTCTGGGGTCCCCCTCGCTCCCTCGGGGGCGTCAGCCCTCCCAGCGCCCATAGCCGACGGCCTGGACACTCCCCAGTACCTGGGCAACCCAGAGGAGCCTCACTTCTCCGGAACCGCCTCAACATTAGGTCCCCACAACTCTGCCCCCTCAACGCCAGCCCACCTCAAACCTGGGAGCCCTCAAACAGGGACCCCTTGCCTTGGGACCCGGAGCCCCGAGAATATGAGACAGTCTCAATCCCAGGACTCCCACAACCCGGGAATCCCGGGTACCTTTTCAGCCCGGGAGCCCCTCAACCCTTAGATCCCCTCAAGTCCGGACCCTCAACCTTGGGACCTGGCGACCCTTGGGACCGCCGAGACCCTTTACAACCCAGGCTGCTTGAATCAATCGCCGGACATCTCAACCATAGCCCCCAACCCTCAATCCCGGGAACCCCTAGCCTCGGTCCCCTCGACCCTGCCTGGGACATCCTGGGAGCCCCTCAGTCCCAAGATCCCAACCAGGAGACCTTCCTCAACCCCGGTTCAATGCCTCAACACCCATCCTCAACCCTGGGACTCGTAAACCCCGATGTCCCCTCAAACCCCGCAAGTTCCCAGCCAACCCTGTCCCCAGATGCCCTTGCCAGTGGGCGTGTCCTTCCTCTCGTCAGCACTACCACTTGCGCCTGAGCCGCAATGCGCATGCCTGGCCGCAGCACATCGGCCTAGGGTCCGAGAAAGGGGAGATGGCTGAGTTCTGGGAGGGGGGTGGGCCTAGAGGGCTGAAGCGGGGTGATCTGGACCCTGGAGCAGGTCTGAGCGCAGGCCGGGACAGCCTGATGAGGAGGGAGGTGAGATACCTGCAAGCTGGCAGACAGGTGAGAGCAGGGGGAGAGCCCTGGAGAAAGGACCGCAGCCCTGCAGGGCAGTGATCCCTTACTGCTCTGAGGCAATCATTGGGCCGAGATGTGTGGATGGACGAATGGAACAATCCATAGGAGTGTCTACATAAAGAAGAACAGAGGGCTGCCTGTGTCCAGCCAGAGGACTGGGGATAGAGAGGCCTGCTGGTGTGTGTCCACGAGGGAACTGATGACACCGGACAGGCAAGGACCACCCGTATCCAGCCGGGAAACCGTAAGGGCAGCGGGTGTCCAGCCAGGGACCCCGGGGAAATGAAGTGGGTAGCAAGGTCTGGAGGACCTGTGTGGGACTTGGTGAGTCAGACCTGTGGCCTGCTTCTCGCCTTCCTATTTGTGGATAAAGCAGCGAACTGTTTCACACTGGGCATTTTCTCGACCTTGCTGTCTCACACAGGAGGAACTGGCAGGATTTATTTATTTTTTATTTATTTATTTTTATTTTTTACTTTTTTGCGGTACCAGGGATCAAACTCAGGACCTTGCACTTGCCAGGCAGGTGCTTATGCTACTGAGCTATATCCCTAGCACGAGGAACTGGCAGGATGTCACTGCTACTTTTCCAGCTGGGATAGGCTGCTGTTTGCCCCACCTGTGACCTGGGTAAATCCAGCCTTCCCCAGGGAAAGGGGCTCCCATTGCCCTAGAACATTTTCATGATGGGTTGAATGGGCCAGAGTCACCAAATTAAAAGCCCTTCACATTCAGAAGGACAAAAGGACTGTCACTTCCCATCTCTCTCAGAAAGGATCCAAGCAATAAATGCAGAATGATGACAACACTCCAAAGGGGAAATACAGATCAATATAAGATGACATTTCGTACTCTTCTGAATGGAAAACGCAAAGACAATGATGCACAAACCTTGTGCTGTTGGCATCCATGGGCATGGCGCAAACTTGGAAGCCCATTTGTTGGTATCTGTCAGAGTTCGGTGTGCCTCCCCTCCTCCCAGCAAATTATCTTCTACACAGAAACGTTTTACTTTATATGCTTCTATGTTCCTTATATATTCACACTAAAGTTATGTCATTTTTAAAAAGGATCCAGAACTCCAGTAAAAACTTTCCAAGCATTGTAACTCTCCTGCTCTTTAAAAGCAAGCGTGGCACTGGATTTTCTAGAAGGGACTAGCAGTGAAACTTTTACAATGAGAAGGGGCTCTGGCATTTGGCAGTTGTTGGGGGAGCCCAGCCTGTCGTGACTTGGCCCAGGGTCTGGGAAGGGACAGCCTCCAGGAGCTGGAGCAGATGGTCCTGACCAAATGTAAGTGTGGCTGCCACCTGGGAGCCATGACAGTGGCAGCAACCACAATCCCCCCACAGAGCCCTGGCACTCCTTCTTCACACAAATAGTTAAGATACCTTGTAGGAGTATACACCTTTTCAAGCAAGGTCAAAGAGGTGGGGCTGGGACTAATAGTGTCTGGGGACCTGCAGAAGTGCACAATGAATGTAGGGCGAGAGAACTGTCAAAATAAGCACACTGCAAGCACAAACACTGGTAAGAGTCAAAACCCATAAAACAATTTACAAAACAGAGCCAAGGTCCACATGCAACCCCCTCAAAATATTGCAAGTAGAACCTGAAACTGGACTCAAAACACTTGTGGTCACAGCACAGATCCCATTACCCTGACAAAGACAGCAGGGGGCTTCCTCATAGGTGCACAACCACTCTGCAGTGCTGTCAAAGCCAGCACAGTAAGTGGAATTACAAACCCTGGGCGAAAGCCAGGCTTACTACCCAAAAGTCAAATCTAGAAGACTTTAAACAGCAGCACTACACATTTGTTTGTGGACATGCACAGCAGGTTAGGACAGAACTGCAGGTCAAGGCCAGTAGCTATCCAGCCCGGTGCCCTTGGGAAAGAGAAGGCTGAAGGAGAGGGAGGCTGAAGTGAGGACCAGGGCGAGCTCTCAGATTCCTTGGCCTCGCTGAAAGTGAGAGTACCAGAATTACAAGTTGTCCAAATGGGGGCGGGAAGGAACTGGCCTGCTCTCTGAAGATGCAAAAGCTCTCCCATTTACCAGAGGGCAGAACAAAAGCTAGGATGTAGATCTAGATCCTCCTTGGCCATAGGGCTGGGGAGTAGTAGTTTTACACTCTCAGCATGAGGAAGCTGGAGACGCATTTATCCCTATCAAAACCCCAATTTTGAAGGATCCACTTCATCTTCCAGTGCCAGAGGCCATGCAGACGTTTCTGGGATGCCAAGACTTCACCCAAGTCCTATGAATCTGGTTCAGCCATTCCTCCCTTCGTCTCTGATCTGCATACAGTTAAGTCATGCTATTGTTAAAGCTGTAAGAGGTGCACTTTATATAATTCAGTGTCATGAAAGTACAGTCCTTACCCATTTGATTTGATCTCAGGGCCCAAAAAAGCCATAGTCACAGAATCATTGCCCGAGCCTTCTGTCGGGGAGCGGGAGGCACTGATGATTGTCCTTGGTCCCCGGAAATTCAATAATGCAAAACTATCATTAGTAAGGGTTTAGTGTCTTCACACACTCTGAACCCAAAATGCACAGGGTTCAACTTAGTGAAATTTTATTCTGCAAAATTAATCATAAAAATAAGCTTAAAAATTAATCCTAAGAATTAATCATACCTATAATCGGTACCTAGAAGCTGGACCTGCAGATGCCCAAAGGGTAACAAAAACATGACAAAGTTTGGTACCTCTGCCTTCATTTTATGTCTCCCTTATTACCTTAAAGTTGTGCATGTTGGGCTCCACATGAAGACAGTGTCTGTATTACAAGGGTTATTAGCCCTAAATTTAACTAGTCTATCCTATCCTCCTTTGGAACTGGGAACACCAAGTTACAGAGAAAGTAAAGTAATTTTCAAGATTCAAAAGGATTACCCAATTGCCAGCTTTTACAACATATACTTCCAAACACTTTGGAGTAATGCCTGGAAATCTGGGGTCTTTGTCCTAAACCTGTAGCCACCTTGGATTCCAAGAAAAGTAGAGCCTTGCAGACCAACCCATAAGGAGGTCACCCCCCAACCAGGAACAGTCACCCTATGAGAGGGAACTGAGGCTGCCCCCACAAAGCTATAATCACCCCACGACAGGGAACTGAGGCTTCTCCCCAAAAGCTATCATGGCTCTGCAGAAGTCAGTTAAAAATAATTCTTCAGAACCAGTCCTATGATACCAATTAAGCCCTGGACAGTAATACCTAGAACCTTCTAATAGCTAAGACTGAGGATGAAATAAGCTGCTTTAGGAGAGAGCTGAAGTCCTCATTCCTGGCAGTGATTAGGCCCTGACTTTAAAGTCCTATTATTCCACAGAGGTAAACCTTGTTCAGTCCCAACACTCATTTGTCAAACACCTGTGAGCCAGACAGACTTATATACCTTGGATGTCCAGTACTGATATAGGCAGAGACCGCAATGGGACAAGAGACAAACTCCTGGGTCTTGATCTGTTACTCATTAAAAGTACAATGTGTGTTTTCTTCTGAGGCAGACAGGGATTTAAAAGCAATTTTTACTAAAACCTATGACTCTTCACTTGGGCCTATGTCATGAGCAATCTATGCCAGTAGCATAGACCAGACATATTTGTGTCTTTCCACAATGTCAGAATATCTTGAGTGACAATAAATTTATAAGTGACATCAATTTATTGGGCTGAATAATCAAGATTCACTTGGTAGCCAGTGAGTAAGGCAATCACAGGTTCCTTTATTCCCATCTTAATTAATGTCTATAACATTCAAGTCACATCTCACACTTCACACAATAATGTAGTTTTCAGAATGGTTAGGAAAGTGTTAACAGTGCCTGCAGGATCTGAAGAGGAAGATCTGAAAGCCACAGAAGGGTCTACAAAGCTGCAGAAAGGCTCCCTAAGCAGCTCAGTAAGATTCCTGACCATACATACTATGCAGACCTTCTCCTAGGAGATGCTTGGGCTTGTTGAGTGCAGAGGTGGTTTAAGTCAAAGGCATGGCCTATGGACCTTGTGTTGCATTCATTAGCTGGTCCAATGAGATGATAGGTCTGTGAGGCACACCTACACTCCAGCATCAGGTACCCTCCTTTTATCCTGCCCAGGTGAGGAGATTGCATCATTGTTGGTCTGTGTGTCCTATGAGCTCAGGGTTTTCTGATTTAACTTAGACACCTCATATGTCCCTGTGTTCATGATTTAATAAGTTTACATGTGACAATTTTTATTAGAAAGATCACTTATGAGTTTATGACTTATCCTTGTGCTGTGCAGCTGGGAGTTGTTTTGTGTCAGTAAGTTCTGTGTGTTCAACATTGGTGGTGATCTGTTTGCTCAGACAGGGTACTAAGTCATTCTGTTTTAGCACTTGCACTCTAAATGCAACAAACTGCTATCTTATGATATGGAGTGACTTGGGGCAGGGACACTCCAGAAGCAGCTATTTCTCCTGTTCTGTGCACAATTGAGTAACTTACAGCAAGGCACCACCTGCTCTGCATGGCCTACAGGTAACTAAAAACAGAGCAAGACTTGACTTTCATTTGTTACCCTTTATCTTAAAACTTTGGATACAGGTATGCTAATCTTTTAAAGAAGTTGACAATGCAAAATTGATCAGCCCTAGATTTACCTATCCCAACTCTTCCCCCTCCAAGAGAGAAGACAGCCAAGATAAGAGTAATTAATTTTCAAGGTTCACAGAGACATCTGATTCTCAGCCATTACAATGTCCTATTCCAGCCATTTTCCTGAACCATAGGCATCTAGGTCCCAGAAAAGCAGAGTGTCATGGACTGAAGCTGCCTAAACAGAGATGGTCATTTAATGGGGATAGCACTGCCCCTCAGACCACACGAATCCCTCCAGAGCTAGAAAGCCAGGACTGACATAATGACCAACCAGACCCTGGCCTACTCTGCTAACGCTGAGTGTAAACAGAACCTAGAACTCAAGTGATGTGTAAAGCTGGCCTCTTGATTTGTGAATGGCGTAGTCTGACTCCTGCATCAGAGTGTACCGCTCAAGCTGGACTCCTTCCCCCTACAGTTTTTATTTTTTATTTTGAAACAGGGTCTCACTAAGTCACAAAATACCCAGGCTAGGCTTGACCTTGCTGGAATTATAGGCATGCCCCGCCTTGCCCAGCTCCTGTCTTCTCTCCCTTTCCTTTGTTGGGGACAGGCCCACTCTTGATTGACTTCAAGCTAAAGTCTCTTGTCAGTTGCTCTTCCTTTAATCTTAAAGGCTTTTCTTGTAAATTTGTCTGTTAGCTTGAATTTCTATTATCACTGTAAGCAATGATCCACAACAGTCATTCACAGTAGTTGTACAGAAATATGAGGAAAAAATTGCTGCTTTGAATTTTTAAGAAATCCGGGGCTATAGCTCAGTGGCACAGTACCTGCCTGACAAATGTAAAGTACTGAGTTCAATTCCTGGTATCAAAAAGAAAGAAATCCACTAGTAAACAGTAACAGTAGGCCCTGGCATGAGCACACATGCCAGCACAGGTAGGGCCAGTGAGAGCAGGCCCTGAGGTAGGCATATTTGCCGGCAGGTAGGACCAGCAGCATGGAAAAGTCTGAAGCAGCAGCGAGAGTATGAGCCAGCAATTGGTCAGTTAGGTGAACCAGTATTGTGCTCCAGCACACAGACACAGACACAGCACACAGAAGCAGGCGGGCCCATCATTCTATACCAAAGGGCTCTGGGAGAACTTGAGCAACAGAAGACCAGTCCCAATCCCCACATCCAGAGGCCAAGATTAGCACTATGCCCAGCACAATTCCCTCAGCAAACTTGTCTGGAGAACACAGCACATTTCTGGGATCTGACTTGGATACTACTATGGAACTGTGGACACCAGAGGAATTTTACTATTTTTATTTTTCTTTGTTTGTTTGATTGGTTACCCTTTTTCTGTCTGGTTGGGTTTGTTTGTTTGTTTGTGGTTATTTCTGTTTTGTTTTTGTTTTCTTTTTTCTGCTATTTACGTGTCTTACCTTACTTTTTGTTTCTTCTATTGATCTTACTTCTCTCTTTCCTCAACTATCTCTTCATTTTATGATATTTTCCTGTGAGTGAACATTTTTCTTTTCTTTCTGGTTCCTTTTAATACTCCTTCACTTTCTCTGTCATCCTTTCTCTCCTGTGTCCTCCAGTTTCCCAAAATTTGGGTGATCACCCTTTGCCCTCCAGCCTTGTTTCTACTATAGTTGACCTCATTCATCTCCCTAACTTGTCCTCTATCCCTCTTACCCCTCCAACAATAGAATAAAATTAATCCACTAAGTGGAAAATCATTGCATACAAATTCCTGGTATATGTTGGATTTTATTATATAACTATGGAATTTGCTCCTATGGTAAAGGTATCAAGTTAATAATTACCACAATTTGTCATTAGATAAGCTGTACTTGATGTTATTGTCATTGCTCACTGTGTTACTTTAACCAGGATGTCACACATGTTATACTCAGTTTTTCTACCTTGTGTGGCAACATTATGATTGTTTGGAGTCATAACTATCACCGTCCAATACCAAAGACTGGGTGCTGAGCTAAGCAGAGAGCAACTTCTCATCCTTAATCAATTGGGAAAGTATATTCTTGGGATAGACATAAAGACCACAGGCCATCTACACCTAGAAGATATCCCTAAGGAACAGACATTTCCTAGACAAGCCTCGACATTAGAGATAAAGCTATATACCTTAAGAAATTGGCAAGTGTCAACACTGAAAACAAAATAAAATTTAAAAATATAAAATAAAAAAATGACAAAATGTGAAGCAAAATTCAACCCCAGACCCCTAGCCTATCCGGGATAAGACCAAAACACAATGAGATACAGGAAATCAGAAGCCAAGCACTGCAATTTTCTAAAATTATAGCAACAGAAGGGAAAAAAACAAATGGAAAAGACTATAGAAAATATAATATCTCAGGTACAAAAAGAAATGATGATCAAAATGAAAGACATTAGAGCAGGCACAGATTTTTATTAACAGAGCTTAGGAAAATGATAGAAACCATGAATGCCCAACATAGGAAAGAAATGGAATCCATGAAACAGATCCAAACAGAAATCCAAGACATTAAAATATCCACTCAAAGTATAGGCAATGGATTCAGTGAAGGCAAGGATAGACTATCAGATTTAGAGGGCGGAATTAAGGCTAGGACTCATGAAAAGAAAGATATCTTAAAAATAGCAATAGATTATGAAAAATCAATCCAACAGTTGCAAGATGAAGCAAAGAAAAACAACACAAGATTGATTGAAGTCAGTGAGAAAGATGGAGACAACGTAAATGCCATAAAAACCTCTTCACAAAAGTAATGGCTGAACTTCCCAAATATGGATAAAGAATTTGACACACAAATAAATGAAACCCATTGAACGTTAAATAGCCATGACCAAAATAAATCTACAGCAAGGCATATAATCATCAAGTTTACAGAAATTAGCCCAAGAAAATAATAATAAAAGAAGTTAAGAGAAAAGAAACAAATCACCTATAAAGGAAAGCCCACCAGAATCACAGCATTCTTCTTGATACAAACCCTCAAATCAAGGAGAGCTTGGAGTGAGGTATTTCAAACCCTAAAAGAAAACAACCTCCACTGGGGATATAGCTCAGAGGCACAGTACCTACCTGGCAAGCATAAAGTCCCAAGTTTGACTCCTTGTACCAAAAAAAGAAAGGAAAAAGAAAAAAGACAACAATCTCCAATCCAGACTGTACTCCACAAAACTATCTTTCAAACTTGACTGAGAAAGAAGATACTTCCATGACAAAGAACACCTGAGGAAATTCATGAACACCAAAGCAGCTCTTCACAAAGCTCTGAAGGACATATTAGAAAGAAAAAAAAATGGAGACCACAAGCATAAGAACACCAACAGAAAAGCCACCAGGCAGGGCAAGCAATTAAACAGAGGGAAAAGACAGTAAAATAATATGAGAAAGATAAATCAATATGTATCTGTTATAGCCATCAATGTAAATGGTCTGAATTCACCAATCAAAAAAAACAGACTGGCAGAATGGATCAATAAGCAAGACCCAACAATATGCTGTTGCTATGGTTGATACATTGTGTCAACTTGGGGAGTCTAGAGGTTTGGCTGAGTGACTCAGCAGGAAGCCAGGGTGCTTACTTTGTATACATCCTGAGCCTGTGGAAGAGGAAGGCATGGGAAATATGTGAGTGCTACCTGCCCTCTGGGTGGGGGTAGCCTGTTTACAATATAAGGGAAGAAAAGAGGCTGCTTGCTGCCATTCCTCTCTTGCTCTGTGGTTTTTGCTGTATTGGGCCGTCATGAACATTTGCCCTCTGCCATGTGCCACTCTGCCTCTGAGCCAGCCAAGTATGGACTGAAACCTCCACAAACTGTAAACTAAATAAACCTTTCCTTCCTTCATTTTGGGCATTGGGTATTTTGTCTCAGCAATGAGAGAAAAGTAACCAAGACAGCTGTATACAAATAACATATTTAATTAAAAAAGAGGTCCGTAGACTGAAAGTCAAAGCATGAAAAATAATACTCCATGAAACAAGATCACAGAAGAAAGCAGGGGTAGCTATTCTATTTGCAAACAATGTAAACTTCAAGACTAACTGATCAAAAGAGACAAAGAAAGTCACTACATACTTGTTAAAGGAAAATGTCAAGAGAAAGATATAATAATCATAAATACATATGCAACAAATACCAGTGCACCCAATTACATAAAACAAATATTAATGGACATGAGAAATCAAATAAGCACTAATACAATTGTAATGAGAGACCTTAATACCCCACTCTTACAATTAGATAAATCAACTAGACAAAAAAATCAACAAAGGCATATCAGAATTAAATCAAACCTGTGAACAAGTGGACTTAGTAGATGTCTACAGATTGTTCCACCCCACAACAGCAAAATACACATTCTCCTCAGCTGCACATTGGACTTCTCCAAAATAGGCCACATATTAGCTCATAGAACATGCTTAAGTAAATGCAGAGGAATTGAAATAATCTTGTGCATATTATCTGACCATAGTATAATGAAATTGGAAATCAAGGGCAAAAGAAACCACAAAAACTACATACACCCTCCTGAACAACCAATGGGTCACAGAAGAAATTAAGTAGTATCTATAATTAAATGATAATGCTGAAATAACATACTGGGACTTGTGTGACACAATGAAAGCAGTCCTAAGAGGGAAATTTATAGCCATGAATTCTCACATCAAAAAAAGAATGAGTTCAAATAAACAACTTAATGTTGAACTTCAAACTTCTGGAAAATGAAGAAAAAATTTCAAATCCAAAGCTTGTACGAGAGAGGAAATTACAAAGATCAGAACAGAAAATAATGTAATGCAGATAAGGAAACAATACAAAGAATCAATGAATTGAATAATTGGTTCTTTGAAGGATTAAAAAAATTGATGAACACCCATCCAACCTTATCAAAAAGAGGAAAGAAAAGTCAAGCAGTTGGGAATAAAAAAGGTGAAATCATGAGATCCTGTGCAAATCCAGAAGATCATCAATACCTACTTTGAGAACCTGTATTCTAATAAGATGGAAAACACAGAAGAAATGGACAGATTCCCAGACACCATCAAATTTCCAAAACTGAATCAAGAAGATATAAAAATTCTAAATAACCTGTTATCAGTCAATGAAATTGAAAACATAATTAAAAACTTACCTACAAAGAAAAGCCCAGGCTCTGAGAGATCGCTGTTGAATTCTACAAGAAATTTAGAGAATACCTAAAGCTGCTACTTCTCAAACTCTTTAGTGAAATTGAAAGGAAGCAACATCTCCAAAATCATCTCTAGAAGCAAGTGTTACCCTGATACCTAAACCAGAGAAGGACCCAACTGAAAAAGAAAACTATAGGTTAATCTCCCTAATGAACATAGATGCAAAAATCCTCAATAAGATAGTGGTAAACAGAATGCCACAAATTGTCCAGAAGATTATACACCATGACCACATAAGATTCATCCTAGGAATGCAGGGTGATTCAATATACACAAATCAATAAATGTAACATACCATATTAACAGGGCCAAAGACAAAAATCACATGATCATCTCAGTAGATGCAGAAAAAGCATTTGACAAAGGTCTAACACTTATTCATGATAAAAAAGAAAAACCCTACACAAAACTGGAATAGTCTTTACCTGAGTCTGATAAAAGCCATCTATGGCAAACCAACAGCCAACATCATACTAAATAGACAAAAACTGAAAGCTTTGTCTCTAAAATCAGGAATAAGAAAAGGATGTCCACTATCACCACTTCTATTAAATATACTTCTAGAAACATTAGCCAGAAGAGTTAGATAAGAAAAAGAAATAAAAAGAATAAGACAGGAGAGGAAGAATTTAAATTGTCATTATTTGCAGATAACATGATACTTTATATAGAAGACCTCAAAAACTCCATCAAAAGACTTATAGATTTAATAATCAAATTCAGTAGTGTAGCTGGATACAAAATCAACACTCAAAAATCAACAGCATTCCTGTACACAAATAACAAACTTACCAAGAGAGAAATTAGGGAAATCACACCCTTCACAATAGCATCCAAAAGATTTAAATACTTAGGAATCAATCTAATAAAGAAAGTAAAAGCAGTATACACTGAAAATTACAGTACACTAAAAGAGTAGATTGAAAAATTATCAGAAAGTGGAAAGTTACCTTTAGCTCATGGACAGAAAAAAATGAACATAGTAAAAATGGCCATATTGCCAAAATTATTATATAAATTCAATGCAATCCCAATCCAAACACCATTAGCATACCTCACAGAACTAGAGAAAACATTCCCAACATTCATCTGGAACCAGAAGAGGCTAGTAATAGCAAAAACAATTCTTAGCAACAAAGGCAAGGCAGGAGGCATTACAATTCCTGACTTGAAATTATACTACAGCGCTACTGTGATAAAAACAGCATGATATTGGCTAGACCTGACGATCAGTGGAACAGATTAAAAGATGCAGAAACAACTCCAAACACATTCAGCCACCCTATCTTTGACAAAGGAACCAAACATATTTACTGGAAGAAAGATAACCTCTTTCATAAATGGTGCTGGAAAACCTGGTTTTCCACATGCCAAAGACTAAAACTAGACCCATCTCTAAAAATGGATCAAAAATCTAAACATTAAAACAGAAACACTCCGTCTGCTGGAAGAGAGAATAGGCAGAACTCTTGCAGACACCGGTGTAGGCAAAGACTTCATGGCAAAACCCCAACACATAGGAAATAACACAAAGAATAAATAATTGGTATTTCACCCATTAAAAAGCTTTTACACAGTAAAAGAAATCATCAACAGAGTTAAAAGTCAATCCAGAGTGGAAAAAATTTTAGCCAGTTGTCCTTCAGACAAAAGACTTATATCTTTAACATATAAACAGTTGAAAAAAATTAAATCCCCCAAATTTAAGGACTCAATGCTAAAACGGGCATCTGAGATGAATACACACTTCTCACATGAAGAAATACAAATGGCAAATAAATATATGAAAAATGTTCAACATCATTGGTTACTAGAGAGATGCAAATTAAAACAACACTGAGATTCCATCTCACCCCAGAAAGAATGGTTGTTAATCAAGAAATCAACCAATAACAAATGCTGGAGGGGTTATGAGGAAAAAGAACCCTTCTCCACTGTTGGTGGGAGTGTGAATTGATGCAGCCACTGTGGAAATCAGTGTGAAGATTCCTCAAATAACTAGGATTAGAAGTCCCATTCAACTCAGCTATTCCCCTGCTGGGTATCTTCTCAGATGAATTAAGAGCATCATACCACAGGGATATATGCGCACCAATGTTTATAGCAGCACAGTGTGTAGGGCTAAATCTTGGAAATAACCCAAATGCCCATCACTTGAGGAATCGAAAAAAAAGATGTGCTTTGTTTGTACAATGGAGTACTACTGCGCCATAAAGAAGGATAAACTCGAGACATTTTTAGGTAAATGGATGCAATTTAAGACCATACTGTTACATGAAATAAATTGGACACTCATGTAAACATTGCATTGTCTCCCTGGTGTGAGAAACTAAAAGGGTAAATAAAATCCCAAATGTACAATAGATATTGTGAAATGGGAAAAATTTGTTCAAAAGGAAAGAGGAACTAGAGTGGAGGGAGGAGGAATGGAAGGAAGGGAAAAGCAAAAAATGATAAGAAGGAAACAAAACTTTGTAAATAGGGAGGGAAAGAGAAACTGAAGAGAGGAGAGGAGAGGGTATTGGGATCAAAATATATCATGTACAGGTAGAAATTCCCTGTGATGAATATGATCATTATGTATATCTAAAATGTACCAATAAACTTAATTTAAAAAACAAAATACAAAAGAAAACAAGAAAGACATCTACACTTCATAAAATAACAGTTTATACTCTGCAACAGAAAGGAATTCATAATAAATTTAAATATGACTGATTTGTCCTGACTTATCTTATTTTTCATGTTAGAAGCCCTATCAAGAACTAAGTGTATCCAAGCCAAGCGAGGTGGTGCACACCTGTAATCCCAGCACCTGGGAGGCTGAGGCAGGAGGACCACTGTGAGTTCCAGGCCAGCCTGAACTACATAATGAGACCCTGTCTCAAAAAAATATAAATAAATAAAAGGTTCTAAGTGTATCCTAATATATGCATGATGATGGTGATTGCATAAAGCTCACATTCCTGGAATTAAAAATTATGTATACCGTAAGTCCCACTAACAGTTGCTTCTGCATTTATATGAAATTGTGATTCTATTTTACACTCTTCTACCTTTTTCCTTGTCTAAAAGCCCCTTGTGACTCTGTTTAGTGCTTGCGCAGCATGCCCAGCTACCAACACACAGGAGTCTCCAGTTACCTATAATCACCTGTAGTCCAGAAATATTAAATGGAAAGTTCCATAAATAGCAACTTACAAGTTTTAAATAACATTGTGACAACACTGTATTACAACAATTGTTCAATTTTATTATTAGTCCTTGTTGTTCATCTCTTACAGTGCCTCATTTAGAAGTTAAACTGGCTGGGAATGTAGATCAATGGTAGAGAACATGCTTGGCTGTGCAAGGTCTAAGTTGAATCTACAGCATCAGAGAAATAATAAATAAGCATTATCATAGTGTGCAAGTGTCTGGAAAACCTTCTCCACACAGGACTCAGTGCTGTCTTCTGTGATTTCCGGCATACACTGGGCTTTGGAGTACATTCCACACTTTCATGGGTAAGGGGGACCAGTGTAGATAATTTTGCTGTGTAACTTAACTGACTCTTTTGTTACTTTAAGCTAGTTTAGCTATAATCATTATTTAGCCATTATTATCATTCCTATAATGCTTCATGGGGCAACAGCTGATATGAGAAACAATTCTGAGATGTCGTAATTTTAATTGCAAATGGTCTGAAGACAGATGGGAGATGTGGAGAGAAGTTTGTTCTTGTCAAACTGCAGGCCATTTACATTCTTGAAATGTTAACATCTTAAACCCATGGTGATACATGCCTGTCATCGCAGTACTTTTGGAGGCTAGTGCAGAATTTCAAGTTCAAACCTAACCTAGGCAATTTAGCAAAGCTCTACTTCAAAATTAAAAAAGAAAACAGCAACAACAACAAACAACCCTAAAGCCGTACTAAGGGGCCAGCATCTGGCTTGCATTGTCCAGCCACCCAGAAAAGAGTGCCTCCTCCAGGTAGATGGCCCTCCTGCCCCAGATTCACTCCTTTTGTGCAATCTGCCCCTCTAATCCACAGCCCAAGGAGGCTCATTGTAAACTGTGCTGCCTCCACAAACCTCCCTGCTTTTTAGGTCCAGCTGCTGCCTCACCTTGCCATGTCCCAAGACCCACCCTTCCTTTCTGGCTAACATCTGCTACAACTCAATAGGTCCTTTCATTCCAGGGATCTCTTAGTCTCAAGCAACAAGTGATGAACAGGTGAGGTCAAGGTGGGAAACATCATCAACAATGGGGTGTGATGTGCATTCACTGCGAGGCATGGGGAGGGCTCACAGTATTAAAGCAGGGCTCTGTACCACCGAGGGACTTCCACTGGTCCAGTGTCCAGCACACAGCCTGTGGCGACAGTGCTAGGGCTGCCAAAGCAAGAACTTGCCTACTCATTCAAGTAGTTCTGTGCAGTGCCCCAGAGGGACGCAGCCTAGTTTCATTCCTCCTTTGGGTAGGTTCACTGCTTTCTGTCTGAACTTGAGTGGCTAGCACAGGAGGAGTTCCAATGGGTACTCATCACCCCACCAGGGCTATGGTCCCTTCCTCTGGTTCTCACACACTAGGCCAAATTCTTTCCATGATTTCCCATTTTGGCCCAAGGAAACTGTGTGACTATAGTATAATGAAATGCCAAGAACAGTGAATACACTTTGCCATTCCACAGCAGACTTTAGGGTTAAGCCTTTTGTATCCAGTGTCTTATATGAGTCATTCCCAATATCTTAATTAACAATGGTAACATTTAGTCCCCTTCTTAAAATTATAATTTTTAAAGTGTTAAGAAATTATCTGTGATACTTTTTAATGTGGGTGAAATACCTTCACCAGGAACATCTGGATGGGGTCTTCAGTGGGGAAAGAGTGAACTCATCTCAATACAGCATGGGCAAGAGGGGAGTGGTAGCCAGGGAGCAGGGTGGGGAGGATGGAAAAGCCCTTGGGGAGGCTTTGGTGAGGGGGATGCTGGCTAAACAGACCTAACAGGATTCTTGCTGAAGGCAGGGCAGGGTGATCAGACATCCCCTGCGGCTGGTGGAGATGAAATCAGGTATGGAGAGTGAAAATTCTGAAAAAACAGAATCAAAGATTCTTTTTACCCAGTGCTGAGGACTAAATCCAGGGTCTTGTGTATGCTAAGCACGTGCTCTACCACTGAGCTATGCCCAGCTCTCGTTTCCTTTTTATTTTTAACAGGATATTTGCTCGACTTGGACCCCGAAGGGCTGGAGAAGGAAGCTAGTCAGCCTGGTGGTGCAGCAGGCTCAGGCACTGGCCACGTTTGCTCACAAAACCTGCTGGCCAGGCCACTTCCTTACTCCCAGCAGCACTGCTCAGCAAGTCACTCTTGCTGAGTAAGGACCAGCTAAATCTCCTGTTGGTTGGTTGAAGAGGATATTTGCATGGTGATGCAAGTGATCGGGCATTTAATGGAAGGAATTTCTGTGAAAATAAAAGAAAACCCAAAAGGAATGGTTGGAAAACCAGTTTCTGAGTCCATAGGCAAAGGGAAGTCTCTTTGGGCAGAGAAAGGGACAGCACTGTGATTCAGTGGATCTCAGGTTTGCTGGTTGTAGGTCTCAGATGCCATGCAACAGGCACAGAGGGGGTCCACAGGTGACCTGTTGTGCTGCCCAGCTCTAGCTTGCAGGCCCTCAGGGAGCAGTGGCCTTCCCTCTAGTGACACTAGGTGAAGAGGGGACAAACTGCAAAAGCAGGTTTGGAGAGTTACCATGGGATGTAGGAAGAAACTAGGGGAACTGGCAGTCCACGAGTGCACTGCGGGTTCCCACAGATCAGAAAATCTCTCCCTGTAGTCACCTCCTCATTGACCAAAGATGCACACGTCCTCCGGACTCTGTGACTTGCACCAGTGGTCTTGTAGGTTCTCAGGTTATTCTTGTTTATAAAATAAGCCTGGTCTTGCTAGACGGGTCTGGTTATTTGCTGATATGCACTGTCTTATTCTATCCAGGCTGCTGTGACACAGTACCAAACACAGAAGGCTTATAAAGAACAGAAATGTATTCTCTCACGGTCCCTGGGATTGGAATCCAAGATCAGGATGCCAGGAGACTGAGCATCTGTCAATTCTCAGAAAGCCTATTGTCTTCTTGCTGTGTCCTCACATGGTAGAAGGGGCAGGCAACTCTCTGGGGCCTCCTTATAAAAAGCACCAACCCTGTCACAGATTTTATTCTCATGACTGAAGGCTTCATATCCTAATACCATCGCCTTGAAGGTTAGGACTTCATTCTGTGAACTCTGGTAGGACACAAACATTCAGATGATTGCATGTAGCAAGGATGGTAATTTACCAAAATAATCTTCGAACTTGGGACCTTGTGCTTGCCAGGGAGGCGCTTATGCCACTGAGTTATATCCCTGGCCCCCAAAATAATCTTTTAAAAATTAATTTGCTGGACAGAAGCTCACAATACACTTTGTTTGTTTGGGTTGGGGTCTCACTATGTAATTCAGGCTGTCCTTGACTCACTATGTAGCCCAGGCTGGCCTGAAACTTTTGGTAATCCTGTAGTTTCAGCCTCCAGAGGCTATGATTACAGGCATGTGCTACCATACTGGTAAATAACACAAAGTATGAAGCAAAGCAGGCCTGTGCTGGATGCCTAGCACCCCTCTCCCCGTTGCAAGGAAATGACCACCCACCAACTCAAGCTGGCTCAGCATTTTGCTTCCCCTAGCATGGGACAGCAGAGATGTGGACTAAAAAACTGACCCGACCCTGGACAAGGACAATGCCGGGGGAGAGAAGGGAGAAACTGGACCACATGGCTGCAGACAGCGAGTCCAGGAGTCTATCCGAATGGCACCCCGTAGCCTACATCCAGCAGAGACCAGAGGGATGATTGCATTTTCATCCACCCAGTGGGACAACAACACACTTTGGTTCGGGCAGTAACACCAGTTTGGATAAGTAGACAGAGGGAGTTCTGATTTAGGGAAGGCATATCGAAGTCCCACAGTTAGACCTAAAGTTAGGTGGATAGAACTGTGACTGGCTGGATCCCAAGACTGCAGACCTTGGAAAGAAACTACTGATTCAAAATCATGCCAATTTTTTCTTTGACCTATTTTTTTTTAATTTTCTATTTTTAAATTATTTTTATATTTACTTAATCAGGTTTTGGGAGGCTGAGGGTTTTTTCTGTTTTCCCCTCTTTTAGGTTATTTTCTCTCCTTTTCTCTTTTAACTTTTCAGTGTTTCCCTTTCCTTCTTATCTTTTATTTCCTGTATCCTGCTCTGTTTATTTTTCTTCTTGTTGTTCATTCTTTCCCACATGTGTTCTCTCACACTATTAATTTTCTATTACTCTTCAGTCATAGTACATCCATTTGATTTTTCTCTCCTCCTTCTCATATCCCATTGATTACTCAAAATTTGTTTTTTCTTCTCCAGTTCTTCACCCCTTCTACTTTTACTAGTATAACTACATAAGCTTTATGAATCTCTAGATAGCTAGTTAAATTTATGCTATTGCTGTTGAATACCACTCTATTGTTAGTAGAGGTAAATTTGTTCCACTTAGTAGATATTAACTGTAGGTCAATAGTCAGTCAATATTTGGTTTGTGGTAGTGTTTATACTATAATTATATATCTCTTTTCTATAGTCAAGGGTGGTGTATTATTAGAACTTATGGTCTGTCAATATTCAATTTTATTTGATACAATAATTGATGCTAATTTTATTACTATAGTCAAGGTGACATAACTGTTGCTATTAATTGATTATCTTTGGATGCCAATATCTAGACTGCATTGAGGTCATTAAAAATACTGTATCTTACTTATGGAAAACTGGATAATGGGCCAAATACACAGAAACCTCCCATGTCAGGTAAATGGAGGTGGCTGGACCCTGGAACAGAGGCAAAGGTCAATAGTTAGCCACACCCATGAGAAAACACTGAAAACTAGATATTAAAGAGATCTCTATACTAGAAACAAAGCTTAAAAGCTTAAACTGCATTAAAAATATTTAATGAAACGCTAGCAAAAATATTTCCAAATAAGGGAAAACAATTTAACATATATATAAGTGAAGCATATAAAACCTCAAATAGCCACTACCATAAATGTACCTCTCCACACCATAGGCAAAATCCTAGAAGTACAACACAGAACAGAATCTTAAAAGTGGTTAGATAAAAGCAGTGAATCACTTATAAGGTAAATATATTAGAATTACAACAGACTGCTTTGCACAAACTTTAGAGGCCAGGAGAGCTTAGAGTGAAGTGTTTCAAGCAAAAGAAACACTTCCATCCAATCCAAGATGATATATCCTACAAAACTATCTTTCAAAATTGATGGAGAAACAAGGTATTTTTATAATAAAAAGCACCTAAGGAATTCATGATCATCAAATTAGCACTCCCCAAAATTCTCATGGATATCATAGCAAGATAATGAAGCTAACGACAAAAACTCTAACAATGAATACACCAAATAGAGCGATCAGTTAAGTATAAAGGAAAAATAGGGAATCAGCAACAGGAAAATAATACAATGACAGAAACAAGTCAAAATGTATCAGTAATAATTTCCCAATTCCCCAATCAAAAGCCACAGACTGAAAGGACAGACCAAGAAACAAAATCCAGTGGTATGCCGCCTAAAGGAATCACATTTAACAGGAAACCCATAGCCTAAAAAAAAATCAAAAGATGGAAAATGATATTCCATGTAATAGGAACCCTCAAAAAGTTGACAGAACTATCTTATATTCAGACAGAGTGGATTTGAAGCCAAAACTGATCAAAAGAGGTACAAAAAGTCACTGCATATTGGTTAAGGGAACAATCCAACAAGAAGAAATAACACTTAACATATATGCACCAAACAACAGTGTAGCCAAATTCATAAAAATATTCCTGGACATAAAAGATAAGACAAATATAAACACAATTGTTATGGGTGACCTCAATACCCCACTACTGCAAATACACAGGTCAACTAGACAAAATATCAATAAATAAATATGAGTTGAACAAAACCTGTGAACAAATGGACTTAATAGTTATCTACAGAGTGTTTCACCCAACAATAGAATACATATTCTTCTCAGCAGCACATAAAATGCTCTCCAAGATAGATCACATAGTAGCCAATAAAGCAAGTTTAAGTAAATGTATAAGAATTGAAATTATGCCATGTATAATGTCAGGTCATAGTGCAATAAAACTAGAAATCAGTGATAAGAGCAAACAGAAATTATACAAATGCATGGAAATTAAACAATAGCCTCTTAAATAAACATTGGGTTAGGAAGACATCAAAGAAAAAAGTTTTAAAGACAGTTTCTAGATCTAAACAATTATTCCAGTACAATATACCACAACTATTGTACACAATAAAAGTACTCATAAGAGGAAAGTTTACAGCTGCGAATGTCCATATCACAAAAGCAGAGTAAGCCCATATGAATAACCTAACACTCTACCTCAAGGTTCTAGAAAAATAAGAACAATCTAAACCCAAAGCTAGAACAAAGAAGGAAATTATAAAGATCAGAGTAATAATCAATGAAATGGAATTTTTTAAAAAGTCCATGGATTGAAGAGTTGGTTTTTCAAAAGGATGAACGAAACAGACAAACTCTTAGTCAATTTTACCAAATTAGTAGAGAAATTACCAAAAAAGTAGAGAAAAGAATCAAATAATGCAATCAGAAATGAAAAGGGTGAAATCAATAGACACTGCCAAAATAGAAAAACATTATCAACAAATACTTTGCAAAAGTATATGCCAGTAAACTGGAGAATTGAGAAGTGGATCAATTCCTAGATATATATGAATTACAAAAACAGAACTAAGAAGATTAAAAAACCTGAATAATGCAATAACAGGCAATGAAATTGAAGCAATATTTAAAAAAAAAAAAAACCTACCAACTAAGAAAAGCCCAGGTCCAGATGGACTTACTGTTCAATTCTACAAAATCACAGGGAAGATTTAACACCAATGTTCCTTAACCTGGTTAATGAAATTGAAAGAGAATGAGTACTCCCCAATTAATTCTCAGACACTACCATTACCCTAATTTCAAAACCAGACAAGGATCTACCAAAATAGAGAACTATAGACCAATTGCATTAATGCATATGGATGCAAAAATACTCAACAAGATTTTGGCTAACAGAACGCAATGAATCATTGAAAACAGAATGCGTATGAATAATATATCAGGATGAAGTAGGCTTCATCCCCGTATGCAAGGGTGGTTCAGCACACACCAATCAATAAATTTAACACATCACATAAATAGAAGCAGTGAGGATTATAGCTGAGGAGCAAATGGTCTTTTTATTTCCTGTGTTAGGTTAATTCCTAAGTATTTAATTTTTCTTTAAGCCATTGTGAATGGTATTAATCTCTTAACTTCTTTATCAGTGAGTTCTTTTTTGGTGTACAGGAACACTACTTTTGGGTGTTGATTTTTGTATGCTGCTACTTGGCTGAATTTAGTAGTTTCAGGAGTCTTTTTGGTGGAATCTTTGGATATTCTATGTAAAGGATCATGTCATCTGTGAATGGGATAGTTTGGTTTCTTCCTTTTCTATACATAACCCTTTTTGTCTTGGTTACTTTTCTCTCACTGCTGGGACAAAAACACCTGACATCCAAAATAAGGAAGGAAAGGTTTATTTAGCTCACAGTTTGTGGAGGTTTCATTCCATAGTCAGCTGGCTCCAAGGCAGGGTGGTGTGGCAGAAGGACAATAGATCACTGTGGCAGAAGACAGCAAAAGCAACAAGAGCAAAAAGGGAGGAACAGAGCAAACCTCTTTCCCTCCCTTGTGTTATATACAAGGTACCTGCCCTGGGCAGGTGTAGCACTCACACCCATAATCCCAGGATTGAACCATTGTCTTGGTTACTTTTTTCTCCTTACTGAGACAAAATACCCAAAGCCCAAAATGAAGGAAGGAAAGGTTTATTTAGCTTACAGTTTGTGGAGGTCTTAGTCCATACCTGGCTGGTTCTGAGGCAGAGTGGTACATGGCAGAGGGCACACTGTTCAGGGCAGCAGAGCACAGCAAAAACCACCAGAGCAAAAAGGAGGAATGGCTGCAAGCAGCCTCTTTTTCTCCCCTACATTGTAAACAACCTACCCCCACCCAGGGGTCGTGAACCTCTCACACAATCTCCATATCCTCCTCTTCCACAGGCTCAGGATGTTTACAAAGTAAGCACCTCAGCTTCCTTCTGAGTCACTCAGTTAAACCTCTAGATTCCCCAAGTTGACACAATGTATTAACCATAACAACCATGAATCAATTGCAAACTCTAGAAGCCTGCCCCATGACTGCATGAGGCTTTGGAGGGAATCTGGAGACAAATCATAACACTTTTATTTCTTCCTCTTTCCTGATTTCTCTAGTTAATGTTTTGAAGTACAATATTGAATAAGAGTGATGGTAGTGGACATCTTTGTTTTGTTCATGATTTTAGAGGGAAGACTTTCAGTTTTTCCGTCTGTAATATGATGTTGGCAGTAAATTGGTCAGAAATGGCTTTTAGCAAATTGAAATAAGGTATTTCTATATTTATTTTTTTTTTCTTTTTGCCTTTTTGAGGCAGGGTCTTGCTATGCAGATCAGACTGGCCTTGAGCTCACTTTGTAACCCAGGCTGGCCTTGAACTCACAATGATCATCCTGCCTCAGCTTCCCAAGTGCTGGGATTACAGGCATGCCCGGTATACTTACTTATTTTCAGGTTTTTTTTTTTATCATGAAAGGATGTTAGATTTTGTCAAAAGCTTTTTTTGTTGTCTATTGAGATGATCGTGTGATTTTTGTCTTTGCTTCTGTTTGTAATGTATTGATTCACATGTATTCAATTATCCTTGTATCACTAGGACAAAGCCTACTTTGTTATGATACATAATCTTTTTGATGATTCATCGCATCTATTTGCCAGTATTTTATTGAGGATTTTCCATCTAAGTTCATTAAAGTGATTGGCCTGCAGCTTTCATTTTTTTAGGTGAGTCCTTGTGTAGTTTTGGGATGAAGGTAGTGCTAGCTTTCAGGAACAAGTTTGCCAGTACTCTCTCTCCTTAAATTTCATGAAGGATTTTCAGGCATATTGGTGTTATATCTTTCTGGAAATTCTTGTAGAACTCAGCAGTGAATCCATCAGGTCCTAGGCTTTTCTCAATGGTAGGTATTATTTTATTACCTCCTCAATTTTATTGCCTGTTATTGGACACCTCAGGTTTTTATATCTCCATGATTCCATTTTTATAATTCGTATTCATAAAACTATTCATTTTTCCTGGATTCTTGAATTCATTGAAGTATTTTTTTAAGTAGTTACTAGTAATCTTCTGGTTTTCAGGAGTGACCACTGTGGTTTCACGTTTTCATTTCTAATTGCGTTGACATGGGTCTTTTGTTTTTCTGGTTATGGATAAGGGTTTGTCTATATTGCTTATTCCTTGGAAAAAAAAAACCACGGCTCTTCAATTAATTGATTCTTTTCATCATATTTTTAGTTTTAATTTCATAAATTTTTGCTCTTGTCTTTATAATTTCCCTCCTTATACTAACTATGGATTTGAGTTGTTCTTGTTTTACTAGGACCTTGAGGTACAATGTTAGGTTATTTATTTTGAGTCACTCTGGTGTGGACAATAACAGCTATATATCCTTAGTACTGCTTTTATTTTGTCCCATAGGTCCTGGCATGTTGTCCTAGTATTATCATTTGATTCTTGGAACTGTATCATTTTTTCCTTCATTTCTTTTATGATTCAGTGATCATTCAAGGGTATAAAATTTATGTTCCAAGTGTTTATATAATTTCTGTGATTTCTTTGGCAATTGATTTCTAGTTTAATTAGTACTATGATCTGATAATATGCATGGGGTAAATGTGATCTATCATATTGATTTAAACAGGCTTTATCAACTAGTATGTGTCTATCTGGAGAAAGTTTTGTGTGCTGCTGAGACCGTGTATTCTGTTCTTGCTGGGTTGAACACTCTCTAGAGATAAATTATGTCCACTTGTTCAACATTAATTTATGTCCATTGGTTCAACTCTGATATTTCTTTGCTGACGTTTTTTCTAGTCTCTCTATTTCTGATAGTGGGGTATTATGGTCTCCCACTATAATTACTTATCTGATCTTTTATGTCCAGTAGTGTATGTTTTGGATACACTGATGTTCAATTCATATATATTTATAATTGTTAACTCTTCCTGTTAAATTGTGTCCTTAACCAATATGTAATAACCTTTGCATGTTTTGCTCAGTTTTGGCTTGAAGTCTACTTTTCCAGAAATAGTATAGTTACTGCCACTTGGTTTGAAACTCCTGTTTCATGGAATATTTCTTTTTGTCCTTTGAGTTTTAACATGTGAGTTTCTTTTGGGTTAAATGTGTTTCTTGTATATAGCACACTTCTATGTTTTGGTTTTTTATCCAATCTGCTAATGTGTGTCTTTTGATTTGGGAGTTGACACCATTCACATTGAGAGTTATTATTAAAGGCATTGATTTATTCCTGTAACTGCATTATTTTCCTGTTGCTGATTCCTATTTGGTCCCTCTTCTCAACTGTTTGATCTGCCTGATGGATTAATTCTAAACTTTCTGGCTTCTGGGCTCCCTGTCTCTAAGAAATCTGTGAAAACTTTTTCAAGTGCTATTTTTGTGGCCATAAATTTCTTTAGATGCTCTTTATTATGGAAAGACATTATTCCTACAGAAATTTTGAAACATAGATTTGCAGTTTATATTAGTCTGGGTTTGAGGTTGTTTTCTTTTATAGCTTAAAACACTTCACTCCAAGCTCTCTTGGCCCTTAAAGGATGTGTTGAGAAATCTGCTGTACTTCTAATAGGTTTACTTTTGTAAGTGATCTGTTGCATTACTCTAGCAGCTTTTAAAATTTTGTTCTTTTGTTGGACTTTTGAGATTTTTTATTATGATGTGTCACGGAGTTATTTTTTTCCTGATTGTGTCTATTTAGCGTTCTATATGCCTCACTTACTGTACGTTAAATTCTTTCCATATATTTGGAAAGTTTTCTGCTATGATTTCTCTAAACCAGGCTTTTTATGATATTTGTGTTACTTCTTATTTTTCACTAATTCCAATTAATCTCAGATTAATCTTCTTTGCATTACCTGGCTGCTTTTGGATCTATTTTTCATTGTCTCTTGTTTTTATGACATCTCTGAGTTTATGGTCACCTGTGCCAGCCTTATTTTCTGGCTCTGATACTCTCTTCTCAAGTTGACCACACTATTTCCCATACTTTCAATAGAAATTTTATCTCCTACATTTCTGTTTGGTACATTTTCATGGACTCTAATTCTTTGATAAGCTGGTCATTCATGTTTTGCATTTTATTTAGCTTAACTATCTTTTTATTACTGTCTTCTATAATCTCATTGATTATTTATTGTGTCTGTTACCTATTTAGTTGTATTATCTTTGAGCTCACCAAGCACCCTATTGATCTGTTTTTTATCTACTCTTTTATCATTTTATATAATTCAGTTATTTAGCTTTTGATTTCCTCCTCATCTTTGCCCCATGGACCAGCATTGGGGTAGTTGGAGGTTTTTGGAGACAATTTATTGCCTTGCATTTTCATATTTCTATTGGTGTGTGTATGTGGGTGTGTGTATTTGTGTGTGTGCTCACACATGTGCATGCATATGCATGTGCTTGTGCTGAAGGTTGAGGGTGATTATAGCAGAAAGACTTTTTCACTAGTATGGAGATCTCTACAGTTAATATCTGCTTTCCATTGTTGTACTCTGGCCGTGGCTAACTGTAGACCTTTGGCTCTGTCCCAAGATCAGACCACCTTCATTAATTTGGACAGGGGATGATGCAGTGTACTTGGCCCAGAATCGCAGCATTGTTGATGATTGAAAAGCAAGCCAGATGTTGGCATACAGTGAAAGACAAGTGATAGCAGCCACTATTCCACCCTGGAAATAGCAACAAAATCAGCAACAATAATATATTCAAAGACAAACCGGATACTGACGTAACATGAAAACCAATAAACACTACCACTGTACCACCCTTAACAATAGAAAACAGCTGTGCAATAATAATATAGACACAAACTACATATTGACATAAAATAAATATCTACCAAAAATGCAAGAACTATACTACCATTAACAGTAGAAAAGGATTTAACAATCATAGCATACAGTCAACTAAGTATCTAAAGATTAATAAAGCTTAATAGACTACTAATAAAAATGGAGGGGGAAGGAAAACACAAGAAGAAAATTTTGAAAAATAAGAAAAAGAAGATGAAGAGAAGGAGATAAATAAAACAAAATTAATAGAATTAGATAAAAGCAACAGAAAAGAACAATTGAGAAAAAGGAAAAAAAAACAGAGAAAAAATAGAGAAAATATCCCAAATGCCAATGAAGTAAAAGAGAAATGGGTCCAAAATTTCCTCCTAGCTACATGCCTGAGGGTCCATGAGGTGCACCCCTTCCTGCTCCAGATGGCCTTCTATCCTTCTATCCATACATGCCAGGCTATGGCAACTGTCAAACTGAAGCAAATCCCTGATCATCTTGGCAGGTAGGGAGAGCAAAGTGAATGTAGGCAGCAGGATTGGGGTGGGGGTGTCAAGCTATCCAGTGGGAGAAATGCTAGCACTTTCAGACCCAACCCCCTCAGAAACCACACACAACTTTCCTGGCTTCTCACCACAGAAGATAAGCTCTCTATGTCCTTCCCAGCCTGAGTTTAAATTTCTAAGAGGTCTATGTCCAGCGTATGCCCTCTTCGCTAATGTCTCCTGTAGCCATTTTCCACCCAGTTACTGCGTTAGGGTGACCAGAGGGAGCCAGTTCCAAGGCCATGAACACTACCCTCCAAAGCCAGGCCACCCAGTTTTGGCTGTGTCCTGAATTCATGGTGCTGGGGGAAAAGTACAGAACCAAGTATATGTACGTATGTGTGTTCATAGTTCTGCTCTTTGTGAGTATGAACAGCAACCCACAAGCTCCCAAAATAACCAAACTCAGGTTAACATCAAAGGGCCTCTCATCTTCTCCTCTATAACCCAAGGGAGACTTTTCAAGGTTCCCTGCCAGGGCAGAGGTAGGAAGGGAGGTGGAGAGGGATCCGCATCCTGATCTCTAGCTCTGCCCTCACCAACCATGCAAGGAATGTTTGTTGTAGACTCAAACAGACTCTCATTCAGTTGTAGACTAAACCATTTCTAAATGAACTGAACAGTAAAAAGCTTTTTACACAAAATTAGCAATTTAAATTTTTAAAAAACCACAGAACAGGCATATTATTTGAACCTCATTCTGAGGACACCAAAGTTTCAATGACATCAGTCTCTCCATGCACTGGGCCCATCTGTTTAGGGAAAAGAAGATTACAGAACTTACTCAGGTGCAACTACAGTGGAAGTATCCAAAAAGTGAGGAAGCCAGCAGGAAAGGAACCTGGAACCCTGACCACATGATACCAGGGAGTGGCTTTGGATATGGCACTCTCTAGGGTGGCGAGAGAGTATAGCATACGGCAGAAGTCCTAGTCAGGGTGGAGGGGCTGTTGAGGATTCCAATTCTCTGTCCTGCCTAGGGTTCTCTGTGGCTCTCCCCAACCTTCTGTCCTACCTGACCCTCATAAGCGAGGTCTCAATGGGGTCAGTCTGTGTGGGGTTCTCCTAAGCTCTCACCAGGCCTCTGTTCTTTCTGACCCTCTAGTGAGGTCTGGGTTACTCCTTAACTCTAAGGCCCCTCCCATAGAAAAGGCTCTTAAGATCTGGTGGCTTTGAGGTATAAAGTGCAGGGAAGTAATCTTTTTACCTGTGGCACTTGCCAGCTGGAGAGGCTCTTGAAGCATTAACTGTGCGAGTCACTTCATGCCATCAACAGTGTTTGAAAGCAATAATGCAAAAAACAATTGCCTTCCTTTCCTTCCACTTCCAGTAAGTTGTGCAGTCATGGCGATTTGTGGTATGGCTTACCTGGTGTGCAGGTCACCTTCTGTATGAGCTGACCCTGGCCTGGTCACTGAGTGTACCTCTCCCTGGGCCTAGGTTGGAAGCTCAGGCCTATGGGGTCTGGTGCTATTTTTCCCACAGGAGAATGAGTTGCCTCTTGAGGAGGCTTCCTGCTCTGGGCAGTGGCTCCAAATACCAGATCCACTTCAGCACATGCATGCTTGTCTTGTTTATGTCCTCTGTATTGATTCAAAAGGAAGGGATATTACATATATTGCCCTGGCTGGGGGTTTCAGCATCTAATTTTAATTGGTTTATGAAATGAATGATCCATTATCACAAACTTCCAGGAACCATGATTCAAAGTGTGGTTGTGGCAAGCACAGGCTAGTTAGGGATCCAGCCAGGACCTCTGGGTCCACAGATCAGAGCCCTGCAGGGCTCGGCCCTATCTGTAGGAGGACCACCCCCACCGTGGGTGTGACAAGCATCGCTCAACTCCTCATCTATCCTCTGCCAATGAAATGTTAAGACCCTGGGCTGCTGGGAGGTGTGATGGCCACAAGGCAAGTACACATGGACCACACCACCCCTTGGGGATGGAAGCAGCTCTTGATCCTGCTGAAACATGTAAGAAGCCATTACTCACAACTTGATACAGAACATGTAATATCCATTACATAATGAGCTGTCCTCTTAGGAGGACAGACCATCCATTCCACTGTGAGCTCTCAATGCCATCTCTGCATGGCTAGGGTTTATGTTATAACCATTTCCAAGAGCATTGTGTAGTCCAATAGAACTCACTAAATAATATATTTGATTCTCCAGATTTCACACTGGCAGACAGCACATAGTTAATCTCAGTCTAAGTTAGATACTGATCCTCTTTGCAGAGGTCTGGGAGGGAAACAGGATTTTCCTTCCACCCAGCTTCTGAAAAGGGTATAAGGTGCTTTAATTTCTGACTGAAATAGTTGAAACTAAGTGAATTTAGCCAATTGCCAAGTTTATGTTTATTGATATGAGAAGAATTGAAAAATAGCAATTCTTCAAAAAATGCGGAAATTTTCCAAAGCCACACAATCACACAACAAGCTGTGACCCATTAAAGTAGCAGTGGTGGCCAACCATGCTTTATAAGTACCATTTTTAACAGAACTGAAATCTTTAATGGGAGCCCTATCACAAATCCCTCAAGCTGGTAAAATTAGAAGTTAATGCTGTAAATAATTATAAAAATAACTCATGAACATTTAGCTGTTTCCCCCTCAACAATTGGTGAAGAGGCAAGAAGTAGGATGTGGAAATCCCTGGAAAGCATCACAGAGTGCCCTTGATGGATCTTGATGAACTAAATAAACCTCCACTCCCCTGCTCCATTGACTGGAGTGTGTTTGGGGAGTCAAAGAGAAGGCAGTTATTACTGAAATCTTTGATCACAAGATGCCCAGAGAGACGACTCTGACGGGAAGTGGAGAGGGGGTTCCTTTTGTACATCAGAAGAAATCTTTACCCTCAGGAAAAGCAACATTCAGAGAGCTGTACAACGGAACCCAAGGGCAGATTCTTCTGGGACTGCCTGTTTCCTTATCTAAATGAGAGTGCAGCCCTCACCGGGTTTCTGTTTCCAGGAATGAGCTTTGGTCTCAGGCTCCGGAGCCTGTTTAGGTGGTCTGTGAAGAGCCATACTCTACTACCTTGGTGAAAGACAAGAACAGATGTAGAAGAGAAGATTTTAAACCTTACACAGTGGCTCAGCAGCCTGTTCTCTGAGAGAAAAAGGTGCTTAACGAGCAGGACAGCCAAGATGGAGGGATGCGTAGACAGCTGGTGGTTCTTTCTGTTTGAGTCCCTGAATACTTCTTTTATTTTCAAAAAGGAATTTCTCTGCCAGCTTAGATGTTTCTTTACCTCAGCAGCTAGATTTTGCGTCAAAAATATTGGATGCTGATTTACTTTCCTTCCTAAGGAAAATCAGAAAACTTCCTCCTTTGTTCCTTCGTTCCTTCCTTCCTTCATTCCTTTGTTCCTTCTTCTATTACTCCTTTCCTCCCTCCCTCCTTCTCTTTCTCTGTTCTTTCTTTCTCTCTCTTTATTTTTTCTCTTCTTTTCTTTCCCTTTTTATGGTGTGTGAATGCCAAACCCACTACCACTCCACCACTGAGTTATGCCCCAGTGGGTGGAAACTCTCTTTTTTAAAGTGCTTGTGCTATGAGGTCCCACCAGCACCTTATGGTCACCTTTTCTTCCTCTAATCACAT